>MNCI01028301.1:13239-47357 GCA_015680685.1 Gnetum montanum | reverse complement strand
TCTTCTTCTCATAAGAGCAACTCACCACCTAAGGACCATACACGAGACAGTCGGCAACATAAAACACATAGCCGAAATCAGCCAAGTCCTAAACAATACAAGATAGTTTATACTCATCCCGATGAGTATATTCCAAACTTCACTTTTATCCTCCATCAAGATGAACAACTGCGGTGGAGAGATCTACAAGGTAACATCGTGTTACCCCCAAATCGATTAGTCTCTAACATGCTCTTCCGTGCTTTGGCACAGATAGGCATGACTAAATTATATGCTGAATACGTTGTGGAAGACTTTGATATGAGGGATTATCATCCCACAGAAGCACAACATATGAGGGATTTAAAGCAGGAGAGTCAACATACACTTCTGAAGGGCAAAGGTCCACATGTCCTTAGCGAAATAGGAGATGAGGAACCCCTTATAACGGGTTCTCTAGCAAATGATGTTCCCCCTCCTAATGATGGTGAGGAGGTTGGGTATCAGAACCTACGATCAACGATACATAACACTGGTTCTGATTCCCATGAATGCCAACTATTCACAGAGGGAACAACAACTCATGCTAAGGATGAGCACTTAGATCGTTATAACGATTGGGGCCGAAGCAGCCGAAGAGAAGGAAAGAAACATCGTCATGTCGATGGTTCCCCTTCCTTTTCCCCTTCATCTCATTTCTCACCCTCTCCTTCCACATCTGGGTGTAGCCACCATGAACATAAATGTGAGGATAAAAGTAAGAACAATGAAAGACCTCGATGGGAAAGTTGAAAGAGAGGACAAGGGCAAGGATGTAGGGAGAGTAGGGAACAATGCAGACATCACAAGCGTCATGAAAGAGATGATCATGACGAGCCCCTACTCGCAACCCAAAGTATGCTTGACATAACAGAGGTAGTTAGGATTCCCAAAAGGCATTTAAAAGATAATCGGATCAAATGTTTAGACATGAAAAATATCCCACAATTTGAAGGGGGATACAACATAGATCCGCAAAATCATTTACAGGCATTCCACAATGCCTGTGCCTTGAAGAATATAGAAAATGAGTGGCAAAAACTTAAGTTGTTCCCAAGGACACTCATCAAGGAAGCAAAGAGCTAGTACCGGTCCTTAGAACTGGAAACCATTAGGAGGTGGAGTACGATGCTAGAACTGTTCAACGATAAGTATTAGAAGTGCTCCAGAGTGTCCAATTTGTGTAAGTAGATCCAAGGTTGGAAGAAAGGTACTTATGAACCCTTGGATGCTGCCATGGCCTACTGCTACACATTGTTACATCGCTACCCGGGCCATGGATACACACAGCCAGATCAACTTCGCCACATCGTGGATGGGCTAAGGCATGAAACTAGAAAAACCCTTGGGACTTATGCCCAAGGGAGACTCTCACAACTTAGAGCCCATGAAGTACATCAATTGTTGGAGCAAGTAGCAAAAGAAGAAGGTGAGCTACAAAATAGGGAAAGTGTAGAAGAATACAACCATGATCCCTCTCTTCGAAAGAAGGGAGTGAAATTTTGTGATGAGGAGGATGAGTCACTAATTGAAGAGTTGGTGAACAAGAAAACCTTGCCGATTCAAAAGTTAACAACAGAAATAGCAGCTAAGGTAGATGAAGTATGAAGTTCCTTAGACTCTAAAATTGAAACTGTCTTAAAAATTGTAGAAGAATCTAAGGTAGAATAAAGTAGTGACAAAGGTAAGACAAAGTGGAGATATTTAGGCCCTGCACATAACAAGGGTAAGGGGAAAATCACTAACTCCGATGGGGTTGTGGAATCAGACACAGACGATGACGGTGGATGTGAGATCTACCACTATGACCATCCTAAGGGATGTTGCCCCATCATCTCACATCTACAAGAGTCTGGGGTGTATGCACTTAATCCAAGATTTAATCAACGGCAAACACCATGTAGGTTACCTTATCCCCAAGGTAGCCCAAGGCAATTCCACCAACCATTAACGTATTATCCAAGTGGAACTCTTCCATAACCCATCGGACAGCATCAACAGTGGCAATACCCACAGTCATGGGGGATGCCATCGCTAAAACATCAGTACCCTTACCAAAAACCTGACCCTTATGGATATTATGTGCAGCAACCAATTTCTCCAAGTGACTCTATGAGTCACACAACTTCCCACCATCACTACCAAGTTCAGGAGTACTTCAAAAGGACTCCTTCTCCTCCGGGAGACACTCCATACCCACACCATCCTCCAAATCCATCCACACCTCTTCCACAAGTAGTTCCCATAACACCTCCTGCTCCAACAATGCAAGAGGAACTTCCTCCTCAACCGTAGCAACGTCACGCTACGAGAGCTGTAAATATTCAACCTGCTGCTGGTTCTAACAACTGTAAAAAGAGAAGACCCTTATTTAGAACTAAAAGCCCAGACAAACTCTCACAACAACAAATAATTGAGCCCATGTACACTCCACCATCTAACACTTTGAAGCACCCTTCAATTCAACATCATAGCCTAATGCATACGGTTAAGTTGACGCATACCGTAACCGACTGGATCAAGGTAGGCCACCTTCCCAGGAAACTAACTGATCCTGGAAGTCCCTAAATCTACCTTCAAGTTGCCAGAAATGAACCACATAGGGCTCTTCTTGACTCAAGTTCCGGAGTCAACTTAATTTCACAAGAGATGTATCACGCCTAGAACCTGCCCCAACTTAAGAAGAGCAACATTTAGCTAGAGCTGGTAGACCAGTCCATCACCATTCCCTTGGGATTGGTGGAGGACATCATTACCATTGTGTGTGGTTGGTCTTACCTAGCTAATTTTCTGGTGATTGAAGTCAACAACAATGAAGGGGACTTCCCAATTATAATGGGAAGGACATGGCTTAGTACAATAGATGCATGCCTTAGGATCCGTGATCTTTCCTTGGAAATTTCTAAGATAAATATTTATGGAAAGATTGAGAAGAGGAAAGATAAACATTTCCATGCATCACATACAGTGATTCATCAGGTGATGACATGGAGGAAATGCCTCCATGTAACAGATGTGCCCTTGGAACTTTGCAACAAAGATGCCTGTATGTAGCAACCACACAACCAGTAGTAGACACCCCATGGTTGACAGCTACTCGAAGGAGCAACCAAATATGCATGGAACGAACTAAGGAAACCCATGCCCATAACGAAAGCATATATACATTGGAATATGAGCGTTGCCAACTTCCATCCCTTAATCTAAGATCATCAATGGGGAGGGGTTGGGCACTTCTTAGAAATTCAAACAGACGTTCATTATTTTAGATCTCTCCCTTACAGCTCAATCATGGGGGAGATGGCTACCTATGCTAACCATATGGGGCACTCAGTTCTTTTAAGTTTTTATTTTACAAGTTTTTTTTACACGTTTTTGTCTTACACATTTTTATGTTACACATTTTTGTTTTACAAATTTCTTTAACTTTTCTAATTTTTGTTTTGCAACATCGTTATACTTTTTCATTGTGTGTGTGTGTGTGTGTGTGTGTGTGTTCCATCATGTAAGTTTGTCACCCAATAAGTGTTCTTCCTGATGGTATGAACTATTTTTCATTGATTGCTAATGTTTGGTTTTTACCTTAAAGTTATGATGTTGATACTAAGGTATTTTCTTCTGATATGGTAGGCAATGAGTCCACTTCATCCATTCATCCACAACACTCTATGGTCTCTCTTGGCTTGGAAATGCACAGTTTCCTTTCTAAATAAGAACTTTAACGAATCGGTGACTGGGTGTCTCTCAAACTAAGGAAGGACTCAAGGTTTGAAAAGGGTGTGACTTCAAGGGAATTTGATGCATTTTTGTTGGCTGTTCTCTTGGGTGCTTGGATGTTTTTCTTCTTGAGTTTTCTTGCCATTCCGATGTTACCCAATCATCAGGAAGCTGAGCCAATAAAAATAAGAAGTCTTTGCATGGTGTGGTTCTCACGCATAAAAACAAAAAACACAAAAGAAAAAAAAAGAGAAAAAAAATAAGTGAGAATTCAAAGCACACCCCTTAGATGAAATAAACTTGGGCTACAAGCACTGGTTATGGAACCAAAAGTGTTCCCTCTAACTAAAGCCCTTCTCGCTTCCCATTCTCTCCTTTGTTTTGTCAGAATGGTGATGGCTCTTTGGAGATGCATCCTTGTTATCCAAGTGGATGGTTTAGCTGAATGAATTGATGCAAAGTCAGTGAATGTGGTTGGTTTGAGGCTGGACTTGGAATGGGATTTGCTAAGTCACATTAATCATGAAACACACAAGGGGCTGTACACCACCTTGTTCTTGGGATTCCATTCCATCCTCTTCTCTCCACACTTCTCTCCATTGTTCACCTCATTGCCGGTTGTATCATTAGTGCATATTTTGGTAGATGCATTGTTTTCTTTTTGGTACATTCTTGCAGTTAAGACTTTAACTCTTATTCCAATTAACATTCCCAGAGCCTACGGACTCTTTGAATGTGGGTTTGTTAGGGCATTAAGGGCATGAGCCTGCTTTGGGGAGGACCCACTAACATTCCTATTTGGGGCATTAGTTAAATTCTTTCCCTTAACATTTTTCAATTAATTTTATTTTGTTCATTTCCATCTTGGCATCCATTCCCTCGATGCTATAGTTTTTCCTTTTTATCTATCTATCTTACTCCTTTCCTTTCTCCAGTCTAACACTACCGGAGATTCGCGATTAGTCATGGGGGTACGGGGCCTGATTTTTTTGATTTTCTCTTAGTCCTAAATTTTTTTAATTCTTTCCTAACCCCTACACCTTTGGTAGTCATCATTAATACATCCCCAGATCCACAATTAGACATACCACAACCTAGCCAATGGACCTACACCGAAGCAAGGTATCAATTACATGATGATTCATTTACCCTTGCTAATATAAGATTGTGTTATGTGTGTAGATGGCGATCATGCAATAACAGACCAGATCTGGAGGGAACACATGGAATGGAGCAGTGCTACAGCAGCTATGCAAGCAGAAAGATCAATGGCGCGCTTACAGATGGACAACAAAAGGTGCAATCTTGGTGTTGGCAGCAGTAACACTTCTTTCTCTCTCTCTTTCTCAGCTGCCAACTAAGGCCTGATGTCAATGTAATAAGGTGTTCACCCTTGTTGTCATGAACATCAGTTTTGTCAAGTCTTGTAATGATGATCCATTCACATGTCATCCCATTAGTTCCATTCCCCTCAATAATCCCATACCTTCCCAATATTTTGTAAGGAACTCGAGGACGAGTTTTTATTCAGTCATGGGGGTATGATGAGATGTGATTCGCATGAGCCGTGATATCGTGGCCGCCACAATATCGCATCCCTTGCCATATCACTTACTCGATATCGTGTTGTCCGTATGTGATATCGTAGTCCGCTACCATATCTATAAATAAGAGGTGGCTCTCCTTTGTTTTCCCATCCTGAGTTAGAAGTAGGGAAACTCTGGCAGTTTGATCACTCCAGAGATAGAATATTTTTGATGTGCCCATAGTAGGAGTCCTAAAGTGAATGGATCTTTATTCGAGCAACATTGTACCTGAACACAAGTTGTGTACGGAAATAAAGATGAACTTCCTGGATAAATCTTGTAGGCATGGAATAATATTTTATTTATTATTTTCTCTCTCACCCTTAAACTCCTAGAATGCGGTATGAGTACGACTTGATTACGAGCATCTAAGGATGTGTACAGATAGTCAAGGAATTGGCTACTCATCGCATGCGGTATGAGTACGACTTGATTACGAGCATCTAGTGTGACTACTTGGTAACCCAGTGGCGTATTCAGGATCTGCACTTGGTAATCCCAGTGGTAGTCATGCATGAAGATCTGTACGGTTAGTTGAACAATCGGCTGCTCATCGCACTTAGTCTAGATTAGATTCTCTCAACCCTTTCCTCCTAGTTAAGTGCCTCAGTACAATCACTTCGAGCACGTGCATTACGCGTGGTGATCCCAGCAACGATTAGTGTTTGGTAGCCACGGTTGCATTGGTTTAGGGTGTGTACAGTAAGTGGAAACAGATGCTGATGCTAGGTAATTTAGACTTAGTCATTAGTTAGAGTTAGTTAGTTTCTCAACCCTTCACCTTGATAGCATAGGAGAAAAACATAAAAAGATATAAAAATCATATACCTCAGACTTGCTTAACCATACACCATGACAACTGCAAGTAAGTCTGGGAAGACAACGAATGATTAACCCCAAGTGTTCCATGGGGCGTGTAGGCACTTAGTCTGCAGAGTTTGACCGGATCATGCGTGCTACGCTCATTTCATATGGTTGAGTGTAGGAATACCTTGCTACTCATCAAATGATATAGAAACCTTTTTTTTAGGTTCATTATTTGATCTCTTTTGCACATACCCAAACCATCTAAGCCACCATTCCTATAAATTACATGAAATAAAAACCACTTCAAATCTTTCTTTAATTTCTATACTAATTTATTTCTTCTAGTAACATTTAGCATTCATCTAAGCATTCACATTTTCCCTACACTAATATTTATAGTACCAAAATTTAACACTATATAAGATAGCAAGCCTTATTCTTGTCTTGTCCCTTCAGTTTTATCAATATTCTTTTATTACATAAAACACCACTAACGTATCTCCATTTTGACCATCATGCATTAATTTTATTTCTTATATCTTTATCAATTTCACCATCTAATTGGAGGATTAATCCTAAGCAGTGGAACTGTTTGTAGTAAGGGACTTTTTATTCTTAACTTGTCACTTCTACTTCACCACTATTTATGTTCTTATTAAAATTACATTCCATATATTACGTCTTACTTCTACTAATTTTTAAGCCTTTTGATTCTAGAGCATATCGACTTCTTCCTTTTAGAAGTAATGATTTTTTGAACATGTATCCACCAACATAATGTAATCTACAAATAGCATACACTAAGGGATTTCATTTTGTATTTCCTTTGTAAATTCATCCATAATAATAGCTAATAAGTTCAAGCTATGTGCATACCCTTGATATAGACCTACTAGGATTGAAAAATTAGATGTTCCATAAGTTGTTCTAATTTTAGTGGTAGTTCTTTCATACTTGTCTTGAATAACTTAAATATATTTCTTAGGGATGTTTTTTCTCCACAAGGCCCACCAAATAATACCTTTAGGTACTCATTCATATGTTTTTTCCAAATCAAGGAAGATCCTAAGTAGATTTTCTCTATGTTTTGTGAATTTTTCCATCAATTGCCATATCAAGAAAATGGCATGTATAGTTAATTTCCCTAGCATAAATCCAAATTGATTTTCTAATACTGTTGATTCAATTTTAAGTCACTACTCTATGACTTTATCCTAAAGCTTCATAGCATGGGTCATTAACTTAAGCTCTCTATAGGTTGCACAATTTTGCACATTTTCTTTATTTTCATAGATGGAAATAATAATGCTTTTGCTATAGAGTAAATAGAATAATGCTAAATAATATTTTCCAAATTTTTTCTTTTTTTAGAAAATTTTTTTAGACTTATAACCATGATTTAATGTTTTGAAAAAGAAAAAGATATAGCAATAATTGTTACTATAAAGAGGTGTTACTTATTGACAACAGTCTAGAAAACATATGCCACATGTTTGATTCTAGTAGGCTACGTTGAGTTATACCACTAGGCTAATAGCTCATTGTTATATCTTAACAACCTTGACTGTAATGAAATGTTAGGTTAGTGGGAAAATTCTATAAAACCATGTCATTAGTTTAGTTCCAATGGTTTACGTGGAGTTGTGTAAAACAGAAATGCTAATGCTAAAGTACTATTTTCCAATTTTTAATTCTATAATATAGACAAATTTTTTAGGTTTAATCATATGATTTGATTTTTTGAAAAATGAAAAGATTCACTTGGCCAAATTATAAATATATATATTGATGAGCGCTAGGTATTCCAACCCTCCACCATACAAGTCATGAGCATTCACACACGACCAGATCATAATTCATGGATGGACAATGTAAGTATGCTAGTGGTTGATGTTTGGTTTGTGATCATTGTCTTCTCACTGAGTTAGTGGAGTGTGAGTAGTATGGTTTAACTCTCAATTAGACATAAAATATCATGATGTTGTTGGCATAAATTAATCTTATGCACTTCCATAATGAAAAATGAGAATAAAATCTAAATCTAAGTTACAATAGAAATGTAAATCTATACTAGCCTATGGTGATAAGCATCCATTCTTGGCTTGTTGTACATGTCCTAAGCTCATGTAACTATTATTGGGGTTACCAAGTAAATCCACTACTAAGTGAATTAAGTGAAGTCACTACTAGGTTACCAAATGATTACACTTACTGCTCAAAACTAATCATAATTATAGCACCCTACTAATGGATATTGGAAAAGTAAAGTACTTAGAAAATGTAAAGAATAAAATCAAGTAAACATTTTGAAATGTAAAATTAATCTAAGTAAACTAGATAAAATGCTACAATGGTAAACAATAATCTCGATCTTTATTGTCAGTCATGAATTATGTTTGGGTACAATTCACTTGAATAAAGACTGTATACAACTATTTACCATACTATACGCATTCACTTCTAACTCTAACTTTAAGTGTAACTTGAGGAAAGAAACTACAAGAATTTCACTAAGTGTTGCACAAAATTTATTCCAATGATGCAATGGTGGGTTGGTATTTATAGTCATGACTAGGACCCACTACATCGTATCTACGATGATGTAAGAAGAGTTACAATATAGTAGATACCATATCATAGATAAGATATCGTATCATTTGACTTAATGGATTATACTCCCATGACTAGCTGGATACTTGTCCTTGAGTTAAAAAGAAAGAAAGATAGAGTTCCTTACAAAATTATGAGTTGTATTTAGACTTTGATATGATTAATTATATACATTACTAACTTGACTCTGAATGCCACATTGTGGTTCAAGTGATAATTACAATATTACCATGCATTGCATGATTGATGCAATTTGACAATTTAAAACAACAAAACAAACTAAGGTAGAATGGTAAATCTTAATATAGCCTCATGTCCTTGGTGGTGGTGGCTCCTTCATCAACTTCTTCTTTTTATCATTGAGTTTTGAGATTTGATATATGTTAAGTAATGCCCAAAGTTTCTCCTCTTCTGATTTAGGATCATGTACCATCCAAGAAAATCTGTGATGTTAGCTGGAGTCAGTACCCCCCATAGGCATAGCAATTGTGAAAACATCTTGTTTTCCTTTACATACCAAGTTGCAAACTACCATCTTTCTTTTTCAAATGCTCTAACCACTTGATAATCTATCATTCTCTGAACCAGGTTTGCTACTACATCCTTCTATTTCTAACAGCTAGCTTTGATCACTTTAAGTTCAAAGTTTTCAATCTACAGCTTTTGTTGCACATCCTTTCAATATGTAAACTCTTTTTCATATAATGCATAAGTTATGGTCACTTATTGCTCTAGTTCATTTCTAGGCCTTCCTGGTATAAGCATGGCTAGATTAGCATACCGAAGATTTACTAATCCCATGTACTCTATAAGGTCTTCAATTTGCAAGTTCTTATTCTTCACCTTAGCTTGGTGGACATGGGCAAGACCATCTAGGATTGGCTGCCAATCAAGTGTTTGTGTAGTGATTGAGCTGATTTGGCTTTAGCCATCTATATTTCTTTTTCATTGATTTACTTGTACATGCCCACCTAATCTTTGAAGTATTCTTTTGGGACATGGAGGTACCAACTATCATTCCAACATCTCTCACTCCAATAATATCTACCAATGGCATAATGGAAACATTGAATGATTCATTGATGTGATCCATGATCACCTCTACTACTCTTACTGTATCCTAGTGTTGCATTACCATAACTGTGGCTTCCTCTCCCATCTTCACCATGACTTGAAAAAATGCAACATTCCCAGAGATTTGTTATGCCTAATCTTCATCTTCTCCTACCTACAACAATATTTGACCACTAGTGAAATCCATTGATATCATAGGCCATACAAAACTGACTCTAATTTTAGACAATGTATAACCATCCCTAGTTCCCCAACTTATGATTTTCACAATTTACTATAAATGGCTCACAGAAGATCAATAGTCCTATTGTGCTGGTGGAGAACTCAATCCATGTCTATCACTAGCTGGTGTTGACCCATTGAATCCTACTTGTTCCTATCCTATGGTTGTAATGTTTCCTACTAGTGTTGATCCTACTGCTAGCTCAATGCCTGTTAGCTTTTCTAGTTGATCTTTCTTTGAAGGCACTAGCTTGAACATCTCAATGTAGGATGCATTCTAGGCCTTAGATAAGACATCCTTTGTGTAGCCCAGAATCCTAGCTTACTTGCATAACCTTATGATGAGGCAAGGGGATGGAAACATTAGTTTCCCTGTCTTTTTTTCTTCAAATCTCCTTTTGATGAACTGCGATATCGGATCCAACCATGCGATGTCAGATACCTGATATCAGGGCCTGTCTCCTCGCCAATAAATAAGAGGCAGCACCCTTGGTTTTCATATTAGATAATTAGTCCCTTAGCCAAACTCTTGCCATTTTTTCCCTCTAGAGTTAGAATTATTTCTAGGTGCCCACAGTAGGAGTTATAGAGTGAACAGATCTTTATTCGAGGATTGTGTACCTAAGCACACTTTGTGTACGGTAATAAAGATGAACTTTATGATAAACCTTGCAGCATTCAGAATAGATTAATTAGCATTAATAATTATTTAATTCTTTCCTAGTTGATTAATAATTCTCTCACCCTACACCTCTCTTAATTAAATACACTTAGTATGATTACTTCGATAAGGCATGTAGCACTTGGTAACCCAGTGATGATTAGCGTTTGGTAATCCCACCAATGTTGCACTAGTTTAGGATGTGTATGGAAAGTGGGAATGGATACTAGTGTTAGGAGTAATTAGAACTTAGTTAATGAGTAGTTAAATTATATTAGTTACTAAGTTATCTCTCTCCCCCTCCTTACTAGTGCAAGATATAAAACACATAAAAATCATATGCCTCAAGCTTACTTAACCATACAACCGTGACATACAAGTAAGTTTGGGAAGACAATGATTAACCAACTCATTATTGTTCCACAAAGATGCATAGGCACTTAGTCCTTGGAATTCGATCGGATTGTGTGTGAAACGCTCCTATTCGTATGGTTGAGCGTAAGGGTACCTCGCCACTTATCATTGGCACCATTGCCAAGGAACTTAGTTGTTTGTGCGCTAATTAGAACTTAGGAAATCATTCACATCATTGGAAAAAACCCTTAGGGTTGGTTAAGGAAAAGATAATAGTACATTGCACATTGAACAAGACAAGATGTCATCTTCTTCGCACAAAAGCACTTCACCACCTAGGACTAACACAAGAAGCAATCGATGGCAAGATACACATGATGTTGATCTGCCAATCCCTCAATAGTTTCGTGTGGTATATATTCATCCCGATGAATATGTACCTGACTTCACCTTTATTCTCCATCAAGATGAATAAGTGCATTGGTGTGACTTGGAAGGTAACATAGTGTTACCTCCCGACCGTTCAGTCCCAAGCATGCTTCTTCATGCTCTCACACGAATAGGCATGCAACACTTACATGCAGAATACATTGCGTAGGACTATGATTCAAGAGACTATCATCCCACAAAGGCATAATGCCAAAGGGATTTGCAACAGGAGAGACACCATAAGTCTTTGAAGGAAAAATGGTCCAAGGATGCCCCCCACATTTTAAGTAAAATTGAGGGTGATGAATCTAGCTCAGGTAGTTGCCCACATAATGATGTTCCTTCCCTTGACTTTGGCCAAGGGGTTGTGTATCAAAACCTTCATTCTACTATTCATAACCCAGGTGCTAATACCAATGGACACAAAGTGTCTGAAAAAGGAACAAGGACACATGACAAAGGTGGGCATTCTGATCGCAATTGTGATCGAGGCAGAGACCATCGAAGAAAAGGTAGTAGACACTGTCATGGTGGTGGTTCTCCTTCTTCTTCACCTTCATCATCACCTTCACCCTCTCCTTCAATGTTTGGATGCAACCATACAGAAAAAGATCATGAGGATAAGGGCAAGAAAAGTGGAAGTCACAGACGAAACAACCAAGACAGAGGATGAGGATACTCTAGGGAATCATGACATAGAAAAAGGGAGAGTAGAGAATAGTGTAGGCATCATAGACGCCATGAATGAGATGATCATGATGAACCCCTACTCACTACTCAAAGCATGCTAGACATAACTGAGGCTATGAGAGTTCCAACAAGGCACCAAAGAGATAGTAGGATCAAGAGGTTAGACATGAATAACATCCTACGATTTGAAGGGGAATATAACACTGATCCTCAAAATCACTTACAAGAATTTCATGATGTGTGTGCCTTGAAAAACATAGAAAATGAGTGGAAAAAACTTAAGTTGTTCCCACGGACACTAGTAAAAGAAGCTAAAAGCTGGTACCGGTCCTTAGAACCAGAATTTATTCATAGGTGGAATACTATGTTAGAATTGTTCAACAATAAGTACCAAACATACTCCCAAGTGTCTAACCTATGAAAGCAAATCCAAGGATGGAAACAAGGAAGTCATGAACCCTTGGGTGCTGCCATAGGCTACTATTGTGCACTATTACATCGTTGTCCTGGACATGGTTATTCATAGTGGGATCAGCTACGCCATCTTGTAGATGGGCTTAGGCATGAAACAAGAAGATCCCTTAGGACTTATGCCCAAGGAAGGTTATCTGAGTTTAGGTTCCATCAAATTCATAGACTACTGGAGCAAGTTACTAAGGAAGAAGGTGAGCTATAAAAGAGAGAGTGTGCGGAAGAATATAACCAAGATTCTTCCCTCTAGAAGAAGGGAGTAAGATTTTGTGAGGATGAGGAAGAGTCACCACTCGAAGAGATGGTGAATAGGAAAGCCTTGCCTATCTAAAATTTAACATCAGAAGTATCAGCAAAGGTAGAACAAATTTGGAACTCCCTAGATAGTAGGTTTCAAACTATTCTCAAAGAAGTAGAGGAGTCTAGAGAGTGAGGTAGTGATCATGAAAAAAGAAAAAAGAGAGAAGCAGAAAATGCACGTAACAAGGGTAACGGCAAAGTTGCTATTATTGAAGAGGTTGTGGACTCAAATACAGACAATGATAGTGGATGCAAGATATGTCAATACGACCATCCTAAGGGATTTTTCCCTATGATCTCACATCTGCAGGAGTCTGGGTTGTATGCACTTAATTCATGTTTAAACAAACAACAAACATCTCGACGGTTACCTTATCCCCAAGGTAGTTCCACCAACCTTTAACGTATTATCCAAGTGGAACTCCACCACAATCAATTGAGAAACATCAATAGTAGCAGCACCCAAAATCATGGGGAATGCCACCACAAAGGCAAAAATATCCTTACTGGCAACCTGACCCATATGGATATTACGTGCAACATCCAATCTCTCCACATGACTCTGTTGGTCATGTTACTCCTCAACATCACTACCAAGCCTACACATACTATAGGAATCCCTCTCCTAGGGGCAATATTCCACAAGTGTACCATCCTTCAAATTTGGCCACATCTCTCCCACCAATAGCTCCATTACCACCTACTCCAACAATGCAATATGAACTCCCTACTTAGCCAAAGCAACGCAATGCCACAAGGGCTGTTAATCCTCAACCTACTATTGGTTCTAACAACCGTATGAAGAAAAGACCTTTCTTTATAACCAACTGTCCAACCAAGCCTTGGCAACCACAAGCAGCTAAGTCTTTGGATGTCTCCGTATCAAACGAAGCTTCCGAGCCCCCTTCAAGTCTAACACTACATTCAATGCATATGGTCATGTTAACACATGTCATTACTAATTGGATTAAAGTTGGCCACCTTCCTAGGAAATTCTTTGATCCTGGGATTCCCCTGATATATCTACAAATCATTGGAAATGAGCCATGCAAAGATCTTTTGGATTCAGGTTCCGGTGTCAACCTAATATCCCAAGAAATGTACAAGGCTTGGAACCTGCCTCCATTAAAAAATATCAACATCCATTTAGAGTTGGCCGACCAGTCCATCACTGTTCCCTTGGGATTAGTGGAGGACATTGTTACCACTGTTTGTGGATGGTCATATCTAGCTGACTTCCTAGTGATTCAAGTTAACAATAATAAGGGGGATTTCCTAATCATAATGGAAAGGGCATGGCTAAGCACTATCAATGCACACCTAGAAATCCATGATCTTTCCCTAGAAATATCTAAGGAAAATACTTTTAGAAAGATCGAGAAGAAAAACGTTCCATGCATTGCATAGAATGACATAGGGTGCAATTGCATGCAAAGATCATAGGTTGTGCAATGTTTGACATTGCCTGCATGCAATCCGTGTGCACAAGTGATCAATATACAAAGGTGCCTATATGCAACATCCACATGACAAGAAGACACCCAGTGGCTGACAGCTAATCAAGAAAGCAGCTCACTTATATGCATGGAACTAATTGAGGGTTTGACTTGTGCTTACATAGATAGCATAGACGCATTAGAGCAAGTCCACTACCAACTTCCAAGTCCGAACCTCGAAAACATCAACTTGGGGAAGTTGGACATTCCTAAGAAATTTAAACATGAGCCCCTAGAGCTAAAACCATTGCCCACCGATATGGAATACACGTTCCTTAAGAATGGAAAATTGGTAATCATCAACGCAAAACTTGCTCTGCAACAAAAAGAGAGTCTGCTAAAGGTAATAAATAAGTGGTCAAAAGCCTTTGCCTGGTCATATTCGGAATTAACTGGAATACATCCTAGGATATGCTAGCATAGGATTTACATTGACTCCTTCATGAAGCCTCAAAAACAACCATAGAGGCGATTGAACCCAAAGTTGAAGCAAGTAGTAAAAGAAGAAATTGAACAGCTTCTAAAGGCTGGGTTCATATACCCCATTGCTGATAGCGAATGGGTTAGCCCCTTAGTAATCTTGCCTAAAAAGGGAGGCAAATGGAGGGTGTGCATAGATTTTAGGCTACTAAACATGGTAACATTCAAGGATCACTTTCTGTTGTCATTTGTTGACCAAGTTTTAGACACAACCGAAATGCATTGCTATTATAGTTTTTTGGATGGATATAGAGGATACAACCAAATACAAATAGCCCTAGAAGACCAAGCCAAAACTACATTCACCAGTCCTTGGGGAATGTTTGCATACAAAAAAATGCCATTTGGCTTGTGCAATGCCCCTACAACATTTCAATGCTTAGCTCTAAGCATATTCCAACAGTAGAGAGGAAATGGTGTGGAAGTCTTTATGAATGACTTCTCCAGTTATGGAGAAAACTTCGATCAAGCCTTGGACCAATTAGAGAAAGTGCTGAAAACATGTGTAGAAACCAATTTGAGGCTTAACTAGCAAAAAATCCATTTGATGGTTCAAAAAGACATAGTACTTGGGCATAAAATCTCACATGTAGGGATAAAGGTAGACCCAGAGAAAATCAAAGTTATCCAAGGAATTACCTATCAACCAGAAACTATCAAATACATTTGGTCATTCCTTGGACACACTAGCTACTATAGGAGATTCATAGAGAACTTTTTAAAGATTTCCAAACCATTGGTAGAGCTAACAAAAATGGATGTACCCTTCGAGCAAACTAGGGAATGCGAACTAGCTTTCCAAACTCTAAAACAGAAGCTAGTAGAAACACCCATTCTACAAGCTCCTGACTGGTCCAAACCATTCCATGTCATGACTAACGCGTCCAACTATGCCTTAGGAGCTGTACTTACATGCTTAGATGACCAAAAAATCCTTATTACATCCACTGTGTAAGTGAAAGTATCATTGTTGCATAACTTAACTACACTACTACAGAAAAAGAATTAATGGTTGTACTATTTCCACTAGAAAAATTTAGACACTATGTATTAGGATATAAAGTATTCATACACACAGATCATAGTGCAATCCAGTTTCTCATGAATAAGCCAATGGTAAGCCACTGTATTATACAATGGTTTGTAATCCTACAATGGTTCGATTTAATGATGATCGATCACAAAGGCACCGAGAATGTAGTTGTCGATCATTTATCTTGGTTGCACTGGGACAACAAAGAGGATGAGCATCCAATTTTCGATCATTTCCTTGATGAATTCCTCTTTGCTGGTGTAGTGAATAACCAATCACCCACAGAGACAAACTGGTACCATAGCATTCTTACCTATCTCCTTACCCAAAAAACACCACAAGAGCTAAACCTTAGGAAGAAACAATAGTTTCTTCACAAAGCCAAGTACTTTATGAAGATCAATGGTTAACTTTACAAAGTATGTCCTGATGGCTTGGTTCGATGGTGTGTTCTTGATAGAGACCAACTGAGAGTTCTCCAAGATGCTCATGAGGGCCCTTGTGGGGGTTATTATGCTGGGAGACAAATGGCCATCAAGATTCTACTTGTAGGGTATTATTGGCCTACCTTATTCCAGGACATCCATCAATTCGTCCAATCTCATAAGCACTGTCAACGTGATGGGGGAATGACTACTAAAATGGAGGGTCTGCAATAATGGATTCAACCGTTATAACCCTTCGACATTTGGGGAATTGATTTCATAGGGCCCATTACACCAATGTCCAATGAAAAAGCTTACATCATAGTTTTCATAGACTACTTAACAAAATGGGCTGAAGCAGTTGCTGTTAAAGATTGCACATCATCTATAGCTACATGATTTTTTCAACAACAAGTCATCAACAGGTTTGGTGTGTCGCGTGCACTTATTTCAAACAATGGTACATACTTCACAAGTGCAACTTTTTAGAAGTTAATGCAACGCTTAGGGGTTGAGCATAAATTGACTACACCATACCACCCCCAAGTGAACGGTCAAGCTGAGGTCACCAACAAGGAGATTACTAAGATACTAACCAGAACCATTAGCAAGTATAGGCGAGACTGGAGCACTAAACTAAATGATGCTCTTTGGGCATACCGCTCTACATGGAAACTCCCTATAGGCTACTCTCCCTACGAGTTAGTGTATGGAAAACTCCCAACGCTCCCTATCCAAACTAAGCTCCGTACACTGGCCACAGCATGTGACCTCAACCTTGACCTTGATCTAGCACAAAAATAAAGGTTGATGACTCGTAACTTGCTAGATGAGAACCAACTAGCTACCCTATCATCTAATGAATTGCACAAGGCATTTAATAAATAACATCATGACCTGAAAATTAGGAAAGTTAAGTATCAGCTAGGAGATAAGGTCCTCTAATGGAACCCCACATATGTGTCATAATGTACCAAATTTCAAACATTGTGGGAAGGACCTTACATTATCTATGCAACTTTTCCTTTAGGAGCCATGACCATATATAAACTTGAGAGCCTAGTTAAGAGATTGTTAGTCAACGTACAACAAACAAAACCTTTCCATGAGTTTAGGATAGCCAGAACATATGCTACCTCTGTAGGTGGCAACCTTGCTCATTATTTTGGATCTCCTCCTTCCAACTCATTCATGGGGGAGATGGCCACCTCTGCTAACCATTGAAGGTCCTTAGTTATTTCTAAATTTTTTGTTTTATACATTTTTGTTTTACATGTTTTTATTTTGCATATTTTTGTTTTGCACATTTCTTTAACCTTTCTTGTTTTTGTTTTATACCATTGTTCATATTTTTACCATTTCTTTGTGTGATTACTTTATTTTTTCATCACGCAATAAATTCTCATGATGGTGGCATGAATAATAGCATATTGATTGCTAATTTTTGGATTTTACCTTTGAAATATAATGTTGATATTAAGGTATGGTTCTTTTGATTATACAGGTAATGAGTCCACGTCGTTCATGCATCCATAAAATCCTATGGTCTCCCTTGGCTTGGAACTATACAATCCCTTTCTCTAATAGAATTTTTAACGAATTAGTAGCTGGGTATTTCTCAAACTAAGGAAAGACTCAAAGGATGAAAAGGGTGTGACTTTAAGGGGATTCGATGCATTTGTGCTGCCTATTCTCTTGAGTGCTTGGATGCTTTTTTTCTTGGGTTTTCTGCCATTCTAACCATTCATCAAATCTCCAAAATTTTAGTACATATAAATAAGTCTTTGCATGGTGTGGTTCTCATGCAAAAAAAAAAAGAGAAAGAGAGAAAAAAGAAAAAAAAGTGAGAATTCAAAGCACACTCCTTAGACACAATAATGAACTTGGACTACATGCACTGGTTATGGCACTAGAAAGACATGTTACCCATGCCTAAAGGTTCCCTCTAACTAAGGCCCTTTCTCGCTTCCTAATTCTCCATCTCGCTATCCTCGAAATGGTGGTAAATTTTTGTAGAGGCATTCTTGTTGCTTCAAGAGGATAGGTTGGTCAAATGTGTTGATGCAAGGTCACTGAATGTGGTTTGTTGAGCTTGGATTTGGAATGAATTCTACTCAGTCACATTAACCATAAAACACATACAAGGAACTTTACACAACCTTGTTCTTGGGTTTCCATTCCATTCTCTCCTCTCCACCTTTCTTTTCCGTTTTTCACCTCATTACCAATTTTATCATTAGTCTGTATCTTGGTTGATGCATTTTTTTCCCTTGGTAAGTTCTTGTGGGTAAGTTTTTAACTCTTGCTTCCAAATGACATTCCTAGAGCCTACGGACTCTTTGGTTTGTGGGTTTGTCAGGGTATCAAGGTCATGAGCCTGCTTTGGGGAAGACCCACTAGCATTCCTTTTTAGTGCATTTGTTAACTTCTTTTCCTTAAATGTTCCTACAATCAACAATTTTTTGTTTCATCCCCATCTATGAAATCCATTTTATTGGCATTGTCGTTGTTGCTTTTTCTCCATCTTTCTTATTCCTTATCTTTTTCCATCCTCTCACTATAGAACATTCACTCTTCATCATGGGGGCCCGAGCACAAATTTTTCAATTTTCCTAACCCCTACACCTTAGGTAGTCACCAGTGTTAAATCTCTAGAATCAGTATCTTCCATAACCACAACTCAGCCAATGCACTTTACATCGAGGCAAGGTATCAATTGCATTGTGATTTATCTACCCTCACTCATTTGTGACTATGTTGTGTGTGTAGATGGAAATCATACAACAATGGACTAGGCCTGGAGAAAACACTCAAGATGGACCAGAACTAGAATGTTTACAAAAGGAGCAAGATTGGTGGCGTGACTATGGATAAACAATGGAAGGTGCAATTCTTTTTCTCTCTCCTTCTCTTCTAGCTACCGAATAAAGGCTAGATGTCATTTATGTACAGTTTCACCTTAGTGATCATGAACACTAATGCTATCATGTATTGTATTGTTGATTTGTTCACCGGGCACGTTGAGTTTGTCACCCCATTCCACTGTCAATGGTCATTTAGTTAATAATCCCATACCTTCCCAATATTTTGTAAGGAACTCAAGGACGAGTTTTCATTCAGTCATGGGGGTATGATGAACCATGATATCAAGTCTGTGATATTGGATCCAACCATGCGATGTCAGATACCCGATATCAAGACCTATCTCCTCACTTATAAATAAGAGGTGACACCCTTGGTTTTCACATTAGACAATTAGTCCCTTAGCCAAACTCTTGCCATTTTTTCCCTCCAGAGTTAGAATTATTTTTGTGTGCCCGTAGTAGGAGTCATAGAGTAAACAAATCTTTATTTGAGCATTGTGTACCTAAGCACACTTTGTGTATAGTAATAAAGACAAATTTTATGATAAACCTTGCAGCATTTAGTATAGATTAATTAGCATTAATTATTAATTAATGCTTTCCTAGTTGATTAATGATTCTCTTACCCTACAAGTCTCTTAGTTAAATACACTCAGTACGACCGCTTCGAGCAGGCATGTAGCACTTGGTAACCCAATGACGATTAGCGTTTGGTAATCCTAGCAGCGTTACACTAGTTCAGGATGTGTACAACAAGTGGGAACGGATACTAGTGTCAGGAGTAATTAGAACTTAGTTAATGAGTAGTTAAATTAGATTAGTTACTAAGTTATCTCTCTCCCACTCCTTACTAGTGTAGGATATAAAACACATAAAAGCCATAAAAATCATATGCCTCAAGCTTACTTAATCATACAACTGTGACATACAAGCAAGTTTGGAAAGACAACGATTAACCAACTCATTATTGTTCCACAAAGGTGCATAGGCACTTAGTCCTTGGAATTCGATCGGATCGTGCGTGCAATGCTCGTATTCATATGGTTGAGCATAGGGGTACCTCACCACTCATCACCTTTGAATTTCTAGAAATAATAAATGAGCAAGAATTGCATTAAAATTTTCCATAAGAATAGCACTTCCTCTTGTAGCATAAATGGAAATTCTATTCAATCTCTTGGTGGAAAAAATATGGTAATTTCCAACCTTAAAGTATATTTCCTCCTCATCAAATAATTCACTATATTATTTATCTGCTTTTTCATATGCCCTTTGTAGCCATAACTTCTTTACCTTTGCATTGGATCTTGTAGATATTTATGCAATGTTTTCTTTGACATTAGAAATATTGAGTGCCTTTACAATTGCTTCCACTAAGTAAGGCACTATGACTCCTTCAATTTTAACTATAGCATCATCCTGCTTATTCTTTTAGAATTAGTACGCTTGTCCTAAATATCATTCTTCACTGCATGATAGGGTTGGCCACAAAGAAGAAGCTTGAATTTTAGTTTCACAATAACTATGAACATGATTAATTTCTCTTAAATGGCCTAAAGGCATTTTGCTGACAATGTGAGGTATTGCCCTTGCTCTAGAGCTAGTGGTACTTCAGCCTCAACTTCTGCATAGTGTTCTATTACAGGTGTTTGTTGATGGATGCTAAAGGATTGAGCCTCCTACTCCACTTGTGGTGTCTATTCTCTAGCTTGTCCTCTACCTCTACCTCTAGGTCTTTTACTTTCTTTTCATGAGAATCTTCCTTTTGTGGATCTTTTACAAGCCATTTGCAATCATCAAGGATTTATTTAAGATTACCAAAAGATTTCAAATAAGTTTCTAATAGTTCATAGTCCTTCCTCAAGTTCTAGAATTTGATCACGAATTTATCCTTATTATTAATCATAGCTCTTATTATGATTGTAGAGTTAGAAAATTTTCTAAAAGAAACCCTTATTCATTATTCTTTTCATTGTTATGACCTCTCATAGTTATTATTTTCTCATTTACTATGTGACTGGATGGGTGGGTACAAGAATTGGTTAAAATATGCTTATTTATTCTTATTATTACCCTTAATATACTCTTCCAGCGTTAGAGAAATTTGGCCCAATTTGAATTATTTATGTGTAGCACTCTCTCCCTTGATTAAGTTGGTCACTCCATGATTAAGAAGGTTCAAAAATCATGCAAATCGAAGCTACAGTGAGAGAATTATGGTGCTTGGAAGGTTGGATGCCAAAGGTTTAGAAAAATAGCATGAACTCCCCATGCTTAGAATGTGAAAAATGAAAAATTTCCTAACTCCCGTGCATATATATAGGTTTATATTGGATACATTGTAGATATGACATCATAGCTGTGATGTATTAGGGCCTAATACATAGCTCTAATACATCGTAGCTATGATGTCACCATCAAAAATGGTGGAAAATTGAATCAAATGCATAGTGTGGAAGATGTAAAGATGTCCCAAAGGATTCTTGATTAGAGATGATGCTTAGTTGTGAAAGTATGGTAGGAAAAGCTTGTGAGAGAAGGAATCTTTAGCAAAGAGAGTTAATGAGATATATAGAATATGGTAGTAGGGATTTCCAAAAGTATGATCAATCATGAAAATGTAGGAAAGTAAAACATTATGATGCAAATGTTTTGGAGGCACAAGATGATGTGGAATTAGTCATCAAATATGAAGCACAAGATTTATACAAGTGGATCCACCCCAAAGCAGGCTCCAGCCCATAGTGCCCTTGTATAACTACACCTACAAGTGTTTGTAGGTACTTAAGGAGTTGAATGTAAAACATACTTGCCTTTCAAGACACACATGTTAGTATCATCCAGATAAGAAAATAGCACTATATTATACAAAACCATTAAAGTATGATTATATATAACAGTAAGGTGAAATGGGAGTAGCAAGGGATTGTAGAAATTGGGAGGTGAGGTATCTTACCATAGGCATAATGAATTCTATGTGTGATATGTGATTAATGTAATCACTAGCTTTTCTATCCAAGACCCAAACCAAGTCCATACGACTTACCAATGACATTGCATTACATCAGCTCACAATGAGTAACCATGAGACTATCACAATTGCAAGAAGTATAAACAATTGGCAATGAAGTTCAAGGAAGTAGTTTATGAATAGCACACTTTATTTATTTTTTTTAAGGAGACTTGCCCATTGGATAGAGGAGAGTGCCTTTAGGCATTAATAACATGTCTTTCTAGCCACGTAACCAATGTAAGTCCAAAAAACCTTCAAATTTCTAGGAAGTCATCTACCATCAGGCATGGGTAACATGTCTTTCTAGGGGAACCCCCTAAAATTTTTATTTTATGCATTTATTATGTTATTACTATGTTGACCTTACCAGAGCACTACCTTCAAGCATGGGTAACATGTCTTTCTAGTGACATGATAAGGCAACACTTATTTTACACATACTTCCATTTTTTGTTCGAACTCAAGTAAATAATACAACTTCACAACAAGATAAGACTATAGTAGTAACCTTAGAGAATTCATAAATACCCTTGATGTTACACCATTTTCATTCCCACTTGGTTCTTCAGTTTTCTATTCAAGCATAATGCTCATAAATTTAATTTACTATTCTTGTGAAAAGAATATCACTATGTCCATGGTAAGAACCTCTTATTATTGGAAATGAATGGATAGATGATGTGGTCTCACTATATATAGAATCAATCTTCCAATGATTTGATAATATAGGGAAATATTCACATTATTGGAACTAAATCCTATTTTATTCCTTTGTACTTTATTAGAAAAATCAACAAAAATATGTACAAGAAAGATTATGAAAAATTGGAGAAAAATGTTGAAAATAGAAAAGGTAGAAAATTATTAAAGAGTGAAAAATAATTTAAAAATATAAAGAGTATAAAAATTGAAAAATTAGTAAGAAATGGAAAAAGATAAAAAAATAGAAAAGTGTCAAAAGAAAACTTTATACCTAAGTGTCAAGTTTGACACCCCATGACTATTCTAAGAAGTGGATATTCAAAGTATTGAATGGGTAGTAGATTGTCTGGTAGATAGGGTAGAGTCCTTAAAGAGTAGGGAAAGTCATGATATGGCTTAACTTATTAAATATTGATAAGAATCAACTTTTGTGGGTTGGATGGGTGACAGATCTACATGGCACTAGATCAATATGTTGCATGGACAATATAGGGTGCTTTCCATAAGGTTTGAAACTTAGCCTTTTGTGGGATATGACTAGGATTGTAATAGAGGACTTTATCACCCGGTTGAATTGACACTTGTCTTATTTTAGTATCATGTTTTTTTTTGGAGTACTTTTTGTGAATTTTCTTACTCATTGAAGTGACTAATCTATTCTCATCTAGGAGATTAAGATTCATGAGGCATTTTTGTTGAGCTAGGTTTAAGTCAAAGTCAAGTATACAAGTAATGGAAATGGTACTAAATTCCATTTGGATTGATAACATGGATAGTTTACTGTAGACTAACTCGTATGAGGAATTTCCTATAGGAAGTTTCCATGTTGATCTATATGCCCATAGATCATCATTAATTTTAGTGGTCCAATCCTTCCTATATTGACTAACTATTCTAGTTAATATTCTTGTGATTTCTTGATTAGTCACATTTGCGTGACCATTTGCTTGAGGATGGCATGATGTAGTTAGTTTGTGATTTACCCCAAGTTGTTACATTATCTTTTTTGAATATAGCCCCTGTAAAATGAGTTCCATTATCTAATATGAGCATGTGTGGCACTTCAAAGCTATTCATCACAGGTTGTTGAAAGAACTTAGCAACTATTTTGGCTATGCAATCCTTTACTGCAACTACTTCTATGCACTTAGTACAATAATCAACTATCACTATAATGTATTATTTTCCATTGGACATTGGTACGATGGACCCCATAAAATCAATTTTCCAAATGTCAAATGGTTCCAATGGCTAGACCTTCATTTTTTATTGTTAATCCTCCATCGTGTTGACACCTCTCAAAAGATTGGATGAACTAGTGTGCATCTTGAAATATGGTAGGCTAGAAGTAGCCTCCCATTAGTAGTTTAAGTTTTTTCCTTCATCCTACATAGTGACCACCACATGGTCCTTCATCTGCATCTTGTAAGGTTCTTTGCTAGTCTTTTTCAGGAACACGCCATCTGATTAGTCCATTAGTACAAATATTATAAAGATTTCTATTAATTATCATATATTTTTTGACTTAGTAGAGGAACTACTCCTTTTGTCTCTTGTTTCACTCAACATGAAGCTTTTTTGTAGTGAGATAGGTCATATAATCAAAGATCCATGACTTCTTTGTTAAGGCTATAGCCATTGCTGTTCTTGTAAATAAATTTTCATCGGGAAATTGGTATGATAATGATTCATCATTGTTTTGTGGTTCCCATCTAAGTCTAGATAGATGATCAACTATAATGTTTTTGATTTTCATTTTATCTATCATGGTGATGTCGAATTCTTGTAATATCATGAACCATCTTATCACCCTTGGACTAACCGCTATTCATTCATCAAAAATATAATAGCATTATGATCTGTGTGAACATAAATAGGATACCATAGCATATAATGTTTGAATTTCTCAAGTGCATACACCACGACCATAAACTCCTTTTCTATATTAGTGGAATTAAGTTGTACCTTAGTGATGCTTCAACTGGCGCAATGTATGTAATAGGGACATCTTTGATCATTTAGCTGAGTGAGTACTACTTCTAGTGCATAGTTTGAAGCATATATCATTATGTGGAATGGTTTAGACTAATCCAAAGCTCAAAGGATTAGTGTTTCAATTATTTTTTGTTTTAATGTCTCAAATGCCTTCTCACATAGTTTTGTCTAGTGGAATGGTGCATCTTTCTTTATGAGTTCTACTAGCAGTTTTGTAATTTTTGAAAAATTTTCAATAAATCTTCTATAATATCCTATATGGCCAAGAAATGATCTAACATCTTTAATTCTTTATGGCTTATAACTGATGTTTTGGATGACTCTAATCTTCTCTGGATTACCTCTATTTCCTTATGAGATACTTTATGTCCTAGAACTATGCCATCTTAAATCATTAAATAGCTTCTATGCCAATTGAGCTTTAGATTGGTTTCTATGCATCTCTTTAGTACCTACTTTAAATAGTCCAAGGCTTGTTTAAAATCTAGCTCATATGTGGAGAAGTTATCCATAAAGACTTCAACCCCATTGTCAATTTTCTTCTAGAAGATGTTGAACACAAGTCTCTAGAATGTAGCAGGTGTAATACACAAACTAAAGGACATATGCTTGTATCCAAATGTCCCTCATGGATTGGTAAATGTGGTCTTTTCTTGGTCTTCTAGTGGAATGCATATTTAATTGCACCCTCTATAACTAGCTAGAAAGCTATAATATTGGTGTCCTAGTATAGCATCTAAGACTTGGGTAACAAATGACAGAGAAAAATGGTCCTTGAATGTTGCCATGTTTAATAATCTGAAATCAATACAAAACCTCCATTTACCATCCTTCTTTAGTACCATGACTAATTGGCTAACCCATTCACTATCTACTATTAGATAGATAAATGCTACTTTCAACAATTTTTATAACTCTTCTTTGACAACTTCTTTAAGCTTTGGGTTTAACCTTCTTTGAGGTTGGTTGTGTGGTTTGATAGCTAGATCTGTATAGATTCAATGTTGTCATATACATGGGTCAATTCCATTGATCTCATCATAGGACCATGCAAATGCAATTGGCCATTTATTTACCACTTCTAGTAATTTTTTCTTTTTTTCTTATCAAGTTTGGCATTTATAAGTACTTGTTTCTTATTTTTCATAAAAGCATATTCAATTGTATTCAGTAGGCTTTTTAGTTCTAAGGGTTCTAGTTCATGTGTCTATTGCATCTCTAGTCTTTCCCATTCAATATATTCTTCTTGAAATGACTCGACGTGAGGAGGTTGTCTTTTAAACTATTCCAACTTATCAATTTCTTCTACATAGGCAGTTGTGATTCTACTTGTAGGTTCCATACATATATTATATTTTTCTTCTCTTTAGGTATTAGCCACTGGGTGCCTTTTTGTTAGGTGGCTACTACACACAAACACTTTTGTACATACATATCTTCTATACATCTATTACATGATGTGATGGCATTATTTTTTATGGCCCAAATTTTCTACACACAATTGCACCTATTATCGTTGTATGCAATACATGGAACTCGATGTCACTATATGATTTCAACTTCATTTTCCTTAGAGATTTCCAAGGACAAGTCTCTGATTCCAAGCTTAGCATCCATAGTGGTAAGTCATGCTCTTCCCATGATTATAGTAAATTCTCCCTTATTTTTCCTGACATGTATGACTAAGTTAGTAGGATAAGACTAGCCGCTTATGATGGTGATGACATCCTCCACCTGTCCAAGTGAAAAAGTGATTGATTAATATGCAAGCGCTACCCAAATGTTGCTTTTCTGCAATGCAGGAAGATGTCAAGCTTTGTAGATATCTTCTGAAATAAAATTTACTCTTAACCTAGAATTTAGTAGAGCCTTGCAAGGTCTATGTCCTACTATCTGGAGATATACTAAGGAACTTCTAAGATATGTTCTCTTTTTGGTAGGTGATTCTACTTTAATCCAATGCATCACAATTTGACTGAGCATGATAGTGGTTAAATTTAGGTCTGTAGAATGTGAAAGCGTAGTGTTTCCTTAAGGAGTATGTGTAGATGGGATGGCTGTAGGTGAAGTCCCCATCCTTTGAACCCTTTCTAAACTTGTTCTGAAAAATGAACGTTTCCTAGATCTAGGTTCATTTACCATGACATCTTCTTGTGTATTAACCACCCTAGTAGCACTCTTTTGATATAGTTGTGTTGGCAATTCTCCTTGCATAACTAGTGATGACACTGGTTGTAGGGAGTTCAGAGCTTAAACTGCTAAACTAATTATTGGTTGGTGTGCATAAGAATTGGGATCCATTCGCAAAGTAGTGGATCCATGATACTTTGGTGGATAGTAGTGAGAGGAGGCATGGACTGAAGCATTTCCCAGAGTGATTGGACATTGAACATAATATCGATAAGGACTCAGTTACCTATATGGATACTATTACCTTGGTGGTGGCAAACCCAACACTTATGGTTGTTGCCACTATTGCTGATATTATTCCTGTGATTAAGGATAGGCTTCGCTTAGATAATATGATGGTTGGTAGGGTTGTTGAAAGTTACCTTATGAGTAAGGTAGTCATCGTGACATCTGCTTCTTGAAAAATCTAGGATTAAGTGCGTATACCCTAGATTCTTATAAGTGGGTCATATCAAGATAACATCCTTTAGGATGTTCATATTGGCACACTTTGCATCCTTCTTCATCTTCCAAACTTGAGTCTGTCAATTCTTCAACTACAACAACTTTTTCTTTATGTTTGTAGTTTTCTCTTCCAATATCTCTTCTTTTCTTCCTTTCTTTGTTTTTGTTCAAAGCTTGTTCAATATTTTCTCTACTATCTTGAATACAATAGCAAATTCTTCATCCATGAAATCCCATATTTTCTCTACCTTAGAGGCAATGTCATTGATTGATTTTTGGATGGGTAGAGTTTTTCTCTTAATTGTATCCTCCAAAGTTTCTTCTTCTTGTCCTTGCATATTCTTATATTCCTTTTTCTTATTGCAAAATCTCGATTGTACTTTTCATCTAATTCTCTTTTCTTTAATTCTTCTTCCTCTTTGGCCACATAGTCTATCAATTTTTGAATTTGATGGGCTGTCATTTCTGATAACCTACCTTGGACATATACCCCAAGAGTTTCTCTAGTCTTGTTCCTTAACCCATCAATGATATGTCTAAGTTATTTCCTTTGAGAAAATCCATGGCCTAGGCATCTATGCAATAATGAATAGTACCTATCCATTACTGCATCAAGGAATTCATGTGTTCCTTGCTTCCATCCTTGAATTTGTTTTCTCAAATTAGACACTCTAGAACAAGTTTGATACTTGTCATTAAAGAAATCCAACATGGTACTCCATCTTTGGATTGATTCTAGTTCTAACAATCTATACCAACTCTCTACTTCCTTAATGAGTGTTCTGGGAAACAACTTCAATTTTTGTTAATCATTCTCAATGTTCTGAAGGGCATAAGCATCGTGGAAGACTTGAAGATGATGTTATGGATCTACATTGTATCCACCTTCAAACTTGAAAATGTTATTCATATCTAGTCGCTTGATGCAACTATCCCTTACATGCTTAGTAAGGATATACATTGCTTCTCTAATATTAATCATATTACGAGTGGCCAGTAGGGCTTCTTCATGATCATCGAGTTCATAGACTCTTTTGTAGTTATGACCCCTTCGTTGCTCATAATGCTCTCTTTCTTCATGCCTGATCTTGTTTCTTCTTTTCTTGTAATTATCCTCTTCTTCACCAAGATGTCTTCTTCGATGCTCATGTCTCTCAAGATCCCTTTACCTTTTCCTATCATGATCCCTCGTACTTCTTTCTCTCTTGTCATAATCTCTAGATGAGTATGAGGATGAAAAAGAAGAAGTTGGAGAATGGTGCCAACTAGTTCTTCTTCCATGGATCCTTAATTCATCCCTTTTTGATTTAGTGAAGGTTCTAGCCCTTGGATTCCTCCTAAGTGTGAAGGCTTCCTTATGTCCTTTGAGTGTTTCTACAAGAGCTGAATGTAATTGTATCTTGATGAGATCTTCGATATGGATAACAAGTGTTTGAGATTGAGATTCATGAATTTGATAAAAGTTCTCTACATGGAACATTGCATCATCTCTTTCCTCTAGGACAACCATTTATGATACTCTCTTTCCTTTATCAAGCTCATGTCTTGTTTCTATAGCAACATCCCTTTTTACTTGAGCTTCTTTGGTAGTATGGTCAGGTCATGTACTTTGTAATGTGGTACCCTTCCTGCACATGGCCAAGATATGACCATATGAGGGTTGCTTGTAACATCGATGGTGTAGAATGTTGTGGAGGCAAAATGATGTTGCCTTGTAAATCTCTCCACCTTAGCTATTCATCCTGGTGAAAGACATGTAAAATCAAGGTAATATGAATCAATATAAGCATAGTAGATTCTAGTTTGCATGGGTGCATTCAAATTTTCTTCATCATATCCTTTGTCATAACTCTTATGAATTTCATTGGTAGATGGTGATTTCTCCTTAAGTGTGGAAGCCATATTGTGTTTTTGATACTCTTAAGTGTGTATGTTAAAAGAATTAATTCAAGTGTGAAAGATAAACATTGTAATGATGAATACAACAAACTCTATAAAATCAACTACTAAGCAAACATTGATACATCACTGACAACAGCACTGAGGATGAGCAATTGGGTATTCCAACACTTCACCATACAAGTCAAGATCATAATCTGTGGATCAATAATGTAAGTATGCTAGTGGTTGGTAATTGGTTTGTGATCATTATCTTCTCACGGTGAGCTAGTGAAGTGCAAATAATATAGTTTAATTCTCGATGAGACATATGATATCATGATGTTGTTGGCTCTAATTTAACCCTAAGTGTTTCCATAAAGGAAAATGAGCATAAAATCTAAATCTAAGTGACAACAAAAATGTAAACCTATCTTAGCCTATGGCGATAAGCATTTGTTCCTAACTTCTTGTGCATGCCTTAGGCTCATGCAATCATTACTAAGATTACCAAGTGAATCCACTACTAAGTAAATCAAGTGAAGTCACTACTAGGTTACCAAATGATTACACTTACACTCAAAACTAGTCATACATATAATGCCCTACTAACGGACATTGGAAAAATAAAGTACTTAGCAAATGTAAAGAACTAAATCAAAGTGAACATGCTGAAAAGTAAAATTAATCTAAGTAAACAAAGTAAAATGTTGCAATGGTAAGAAACAATCTCGATCTTTATTGTTGATAGTGAATTGTGTCTAGATACAATCCACTAGAATAAAGACTCCATACAATTGTTAGTTACCACACTGCAAGCAGTCACTTCTAACTCTAACTAACTCACGAAAAGAAACTACAAAAATTTCACTAAGTGTTACGCAAAAGTTGTCCCAACAATATGATGGTTGGTTGGTATTTATAGTTATGACCAAGACCCACTACATCATATCTACAATGATGTAAGTAGAGCTATGATATCATCTATATGATATTGTGGATACAATATCACATCATTTGACTTAATGAATTTTATCATATATATAATTGTAACTATAATGAAACATTAGCTTAATGGTAAGAGTTTGGAAAACCTAGATCAAACATTTGATTCTAGTAAGCTATGTTGAGTTATACCACTAGGTTAACACCTCATTGTTATATGGTAACAATTTCGACTATAATGAGATTTTAGCTTAGTGGTAAGAGTCTAAAAAACCAAGTCCACGTCAAAAGTTTAATTCTAGTGGACTACACTAAGTTATTTAAAAAAAATGATAAATTTGTACAACTCAAGACCATAAAGAGACTTGTAAAATCACATTTGAAACCATGACTCAAATTGACAATCTCTTCCCTAAGAAGAATATAATTAACCACTCAAGTCAATCCTGGTATTATGATAAACTTTCATAGTTGACAACAAAAAGTATCATCCAATTTGGGTTTATAAATTACATCTCTAGAAGCATCAACGATATGCCAAGCTATGAAAGTTAACACTACAGCAGCAATTAAATGACCACGTTAGTAACATGGAGCACCGTGTTCAGATTCAACAGAGAGTTCTAGCCAAAAAAATGCATAAAGAAATTATGAATCTGCTCCAAAAAAATAATAACAGCAAGTTTTTTGTTCTTTTTGTTTTTTTTTTTTAATTCTTTTTCTTTAAATCTCATGGAAGAAAAGGATTTGAGGAGGGATATGTTTGTCTTTGCTCCTTGTACAACCTGCCAGTACAATAGCTTTTTAGTACATAAACAGGATAATGGTCTTCAAAAAAACATTTATTGGGTTATATATGAAGATTGTAAAGAATAAATTAAATACAGTATCCTTACTTGACGGCTCGAAATCCCCCAAAAGAAAGGGTTCCAAGAACAATGAGCGCAAAAGGCATCATGACTAATATAGAATTTGTATGTCCAAATCCTTTACACGTACAACCCCTTCCATAATGCACATATGAGTCTGTCCATGAAAGTATTAAATCGATAGAGAAAAATGGTAGCACCAAGGGGATGATAAAAAAATATTAATAGATTAGAAGGACACGTAATCCTTTAAAGCAAATCATACAGCTTTATCAGGGAGAACATAATAATTACATGATGCGGCTCCAGTATTTGGACCTGAGAGAAAGGAAAAACATAATGCAATCAAGATATGCAAACATTTTCTTGCATAAATTTTATCAATATTAGTGTAGTACTCCAAATGTAAACTAACTAATTTATTTTTCGTGCTCTCTACTGCAATGTAATTTTTGCAATAAAATTAGTGCGTCAATGTAACCCCATAAAATAGAAACCGTTCAAAAAACCTAATGATTTCTAAATTCAGCACGCAGTTTTGTAATTAGATTTAGATTTTCAATCCATTAAGGTAAAAATTATCTTTCAGTGGCACCAAATCAAGCTAGGTTACAGAAATAACATTTTTATTTTACTTCTATTTTTGTGCATCTCCATTCTGCATTTTAATTTCAACTACATGCTATAAAATGTGAGTTGGCTCTCCAACCGATTTGAAATTCACCATTGTAATACCCAATGCCACACAGTATTAAAACGAATACAAGTTGATTAAGTCACCTTCACATTAGTTGTTCAGCACTGAGATGACATGCATTTAAAAAGTGGAATTTTGGATTTTAAATGTGGTAGTACTTTTTGCTATTTCATATGAATATTTTATTGGAATCAGAAAACCATTACTTTCTTCAAAGTTTTTATTTTCTCCCAGACTCCCAGACATGAGGAACATGTGGAATGCTTTGAAAAAAATGTATATATATCCTGTAAAATTTGAGCTTGTATAAGGGTGTAAACATTAGTGTTCAAATACAAGTAGGAAAGCAACCAGAAACCAGCAAGATGAAAATAAAACAAATTTACAAATGTTCGCCATAGACAATGGTTCTGAAGACCCCAACTAAATTGCTCGTGGAACTTAGAAAACTTTGAATGCAAGAAATCTATCCTACAAATGGACTGTAGCAGTTGGAAAGCAAAACAAATGGCAGACATTTGCTCAGGAAGTTTAAATCATGAAAAGAATCCTGGCTTCACAATTCTTAGTATCAACCACCAGAAAATATCAAAGATTAAAGCTAAGCATCAAAATGTTATCAGTTGGGATCAAAGGATCATCACCCAGAGTCACAGAAGTCATCCCACTAAGCAGGGTCCTGGGAAGGTTAGTAGATGAGCGAAAGCCTAACTACTTCGAGTGGCTGCGCCCAGGCTTGAACCCAGATCTTTGATTGGAGAAACAAGCACCTTACCATCACTCCAAATGATGGTCCCTAAAATGTTGTCAGATACACAAAAGTAACTCAATGAGTTCACAATCTCATATAGAATGGTATGACAGTATTCAATGTCATATCTGTTAACATCAGATCTATGTCTAAACCACAATGTATCATGATGTCATAGTTTTCTGTAGTTAAATCACACTAACTAAAGTCATTTTATTTGCACATATGGTGTATGACCAGCTGCATCTATCAAGGAGTAGAGGTGTTAATTTTCTAATAATATTGTTATATTTAACTAGGCCCCAGTTTATTGTGATAAGGCTAAGATGATGATGATGATTTTTCTATTCAACTATAACATTAAAGCCTGTTTTGGCATTATATAATTTCTTACATGACTTTCACCCTCAGTTACCTGCTTAGGTACCTCTATTCTACGATGTGAAATATATATTATAGACTTTCTTCTTTACCTCGACCGCTGCACTAAAATTAGAAAATATTGTTTATTTCTGATAAAAACATGGCAACGGCCACCCTAGATCTGCTTAGTTCACACAACAACCTAAGTTTTGCTGTGAGGCTGCCTTAACTTTAACATGAATCTTCAAAGTAGAACTCACGAGTGAATTTGAAAATACTTTCATGCTTAGCTGTCAGACAACACTAGGCATCCTCATTTTTCATCTGGGCTTGAAGCCGAAATACCGACAAAACTGATTCCATTTTTGAAATAATCAAAATAGAAACATTCAGAGTTTCTTTTTTAAAGACAAGAGATGTATGTCAAATGAATCAGCTGTCCCCTTCTTTTTATTATAGCTCCTAAGCATTTTGAACCATCGTTTAAGAAATAAGCAGACACATCACTTAGCAAAAGCTACAGTGATCATTAAACCAACTAATCAAGCAGATTAACAAATACCCTCATGATACCCTATGATAACGGACTTGATTCTAAGCCAAGTTGCCAGAGTATACGACCCAGAACCATGCTGAATAGATGTCTACCAATGCGAATACTCAGATAATGCAGAATCATACAAGACTTGATTTTTAATTGACATGTTATGGGTATGATATGATTGTGACGTATAGTTCCATGCCTGCAACATAAAGATTTGTCACTTAGTCCACTTAAGTTATATGCTAGAATGTCAGCATGATGCAATTATATTATGTTCATGAGTGTAGCATATTGCTCCTATTATTTCTGTTTGACAAACTTATAATATGGTTTGATGCAATGCAGGAAATATCATGTTACTTAAATCAAGGAAACCTCAAAGAATTGATAAAAATAATTTGTGAATTCATTTCTTATCAAGACCCTTTTTGGATTGCTGAAATCACACCAGGTTGGTCACAAAGTCATTGTCACTGGCCAAAGCCAACAA
>MNCI01028301.1:0-13196 GCA_015680685.1 Gnetum montanum | reverse complement strand
TTAGTCCTTCTCCCCTTTTTTTTTTTTTTTTGTTTTCTTTTTGGGCAAATGGGCATAGAGGCTGTTAGTAAGACCTGCTCACCACAGCAGGGCAGATGTGACCTAATAAACAGGATAGAGGCAAAGGCAGGAATTAAACCCACAACCTGTATTCCCAGGTTAGATAAGCCTTCTTTTCTTCAAATTTGTAACCCTAGTTAGTTATATAATACTCAAAAATTTATATTGTCAATAAGAAAATGTAATTATTGTATTTACTAAGGTAATGATATTATCAGTAGTTCAACCAGTCTTGTTAATTAAAATACAAAGTATATCATAATTGTAATTATTAGATAATATCCGAAAATGGACATGCTAATGACATAATTCAGCATCAATCTGCCGTGCATTTCTAAAATTGTAAAGGAAGGTTCTCACATATCAGATCATACCAGTTTTGAGGCATGTATAAGCTTCCAAAACCTGAAACAAATAGAAAATAAATATAACGTCTTTTGTTTTATATAGCTTTTTAAATTAGTATAAATGATTGCAAAATGAATAGTAACAGAATGTATGCCTCAGCAAATTTTCACAAGCAACCTCCTAACATTACAAAAACAAAACCCTATGCAATGAGAAGTCTACAAGTTCATCAACATTAAAAAAGGAAAAAATTAAGAATTACTGCCAAAAAAAAAAGTTTTCCATTAACAATTTATAGGAAAACTAAAACTCACAAAGAAAAGGAATGATATTAAATGAAAGTCAGAATCTTAGCCCTTTTTGCCCTGATGATTATGACAATTTTCAATATCTTACACAAGCTATAGACTCCAAAATGTCAAGTATTATTAATTGCATTAATTGCCAATTTGTAAGAAGATATGTGTAATGGTCATCTTCTCCACTATGAATTGGTTTGTTATATCTGCTACAAGCTTTATTTTCCCGTAATGTTGCCATATTGCAGTACCAATGACACAATTTTCCTTGAATCAATTATTGGGATCTAAAAGAATTATATTATGAAAAGGATGACTTTGATGAGGACATCACCCAGCCCTTGTGTAATCCTCAATGTATCTTGGATGTGTGTGTCTTGTTTATGTGTCTTCTTGTGTTGACCTTTTGATGATGATTCCAAGGTGTTTTGGCATGTTTGGGGGTGTTTTGGGCTCATTTTGATGAGTTTAAGGAGTTCAAGGATCTATGGGGACTTGTTTGGAGCCATCCAAAGGTTTTAGAACTCAAAACAAGCATCTTTATTTTTGGCCTTGGTAGGCAAGATGTCTCCCTAGCAGCCAAGACATATCCTACAAAACGTCTTCTCCAAGATGTCTTCTCTAACATATTTGCACTCAAGAAAGATGTCTCCTATTTCTCCAAGATGTCTCGTATGGATTCTAATGGACATCAAATTGAATGCCAAATTGGAGGAAAGATGAAAGGTCACACCAAGATGCTATAAATAAGAGTCCAACGCCTAAGTTTGGGTAAGAGTGAGAGAAGAGAGATTTGAAAGGTCTCTTAAGAGCTTGTGCAAGAAAAGTTTGAGTTAGAGGCAAGGGAGGGCACTTGAGAGAGGTTGAGAGAATTAATTATAAGTGCCTTGTCTTGAGCTTTGGCTCCATTTTGAGCAATTGAGGATTGAGAGGGAACATGTGTAGCCTCTAAGATCCTTGGGAGAGTTGTGAGTTGAGCTTGGCTCCTCATCTTTGATGTAATTCTCTACATTTTAAGAGCTTTCTTATAAATAGGGAAATTTCTCCAATTCGTTGTCTTGTTCTTGCTTCTAAGTCAAATTTTGCTTAGGAAGCTTGTGGAATGGGTCCTTTTGGGGTCTATTAAGTAGGCTCCACACCATATTGGTATCAGAGCTCTGATCCTTTGCACATTGTTGATCAAAGTGAGTTAAATAGTTGTACATTTGTTGGACATGTTAGTACCAATGAAGATGTTAGAAGAAAGAGTTTTATTTCGAGCTCATTTTGATGTTAAAGGTCATTCCTTAAGTGTGCTCATTGATGGTGGAGCACAAAACAATGTGATTTCTACCAAAGTTGTGAAGTCATTGCATTTAGCTACAATTCCTCACCCTAATCCATACAAAGTGCATTGGTTAATGCATAATCATTACAATCAAGTTAAGGAACAATGCCTTATTGATTATTCCATTGGAGATTTTCATGGTCAGATTCTTTGTGATGTATTGCCTATTGATTGTTCAAATCTTATATTTGGTAGACCCTGGAATTATGATAATAAGGCTATTTTTGATGGGGAAAATAATAGTTGGATTGTAAGGCAAGACAATCATAAGTTTAGGTTGTTGTCCACTATTGTTGATAATGAGGTTGGTAACTTGAATCCCTTGTTGACGCTTCCTAGTTGTAAGGAAAATATAAGGGTGAATGCTATTTGTGATGATAAAATTTTCTTTGATGCTAAAGAGAATGTATTTGATATGGATGCTATTACTGATTGTGTAAGTCTCATATGAATGAGAAAAAGTTTTTTTGTGCTACTATTTAATCTTGGGTGTTGATGGTAGTGGTATATTGGTTGATACTTTTGGCCACTTGCGTAAGTGCTGGGCTGAAATTTGTATTGGCAAGGCAATGCTGGAAAATAAGGAAGATCAGTTTGCAGCAAGTAGGGAAATGCCATTGGTATTTGAGCACAGGGCAAGGAGGCCTACTCCATTGATTAATGCTAACAATTATTTTTCCAAATTCTTATGCCACTTTTGTGCAGGTTTGAGTCATCATGGGGATGCAAGGGAAGCATTCCAAGGAGATGCTCAAATGAAGAAAGCATGGTGGGGCATGAGGACAAGCCTCCATGAGCAAGGGAAGCTCAAAACCAAAACCTCAAATGATACTCATTCTTGTGTTTCTGATGCATTGGGTCTTGATTGTTGTGCTAAATGTGATGGCCTTGAGTCATGGGGGCATGGTGCCTTCTAGCTTGTGAAAAGTCATTAAGCATAACATTTTCAGGGTGGGAGAGATGATGAGAACATTACCCAACCCTTATGTAATCCTCAATGTATCTTGGACGTGTGTGTGTCCTGTTCATGTGTGTCTTCTTGTGTTGACCTATTGATGATGATTCCAGAGTGTTTTGGCATGTTTGAGGGTGTTTTGGGCTCATTTTGATGAGTTTAAGGGGTTCAAGCATCTATGGGGACTTGTTTGGAAGCATCTGAAGGTTCTAGACCTCAAAACAAGCTTATTTATTTTTGGCCTTGGCAGGCAAGACGTCTCCTCTAACATCTCTACATTCAGGAAAGATGTCTCCTGTTTCTCCAAGACATCTCATATAGATTTTAACGAACATCAAATTGAATAGCAAATTGGAGGAAAGATGAAAAGTCACACCAAGAAGCTATAAATAAGAGTCCAACACCTGAGTTTGGGTAAGAGTGAGAGAAGAGAGATTTGAAAGGTCTCTACAGAGCTTGTGCAAGAAGAGTTTGAGTGAAAGGGAAGGGAGAGCACTTGAGAGAGGTTGAAAGAATCTCTTATAAGTGTCTTTTTTTGAGCTTTGGCTCCATTGTGAGCAATTGAGGATTGAGAAGGGACATGTGTGGCCTCTAATATCCTTGGGAGAGTTGTGAGTTGAGCTTGGCTCCTCATCTTTGATATAATTCTCTACAGTTTTTAGAGCTTTCTTATAAATAGGGAAATTTCTCCAGTTCCTTGGCTTGTTCTTGCTTCTAAGTTGAATTTTGCTTAGGAAGCTTGTGGAATGGGTCCTTTTGGGGTCTATTAAGGTAGGCTCCACATCATATTGGTATCAGAGCTCTAATCCTTTGTACATTGCTGATCAAAGAGAAGTGAATACTTGTATTTTTTTTGGACATGTTAGTACCAATGAAGATGGTAAAAGAAAGAGTTTATTTCGAACTCATTATGATGTTAAAGTTCATTCCTTGAGTGTGCTCATTAATGGTGGAGCACAAGAAAATGTAATTTCTACCAAGGTTGTGAAGTCATTGCATGTAGCTACAATTCCTCATCCTAATCTATACAAAGTGCATTGTTAATGAATAATCATTATAAGAAAGTTAAGGCACAATGCCTTATTGATTATTCCATTGGAGATTTTCATGATTCAATTCTTTGTGATGTATTGTCTATTGATTGTTCAAATCTTATATTTTGTAGACCATGGAATTATGATAATAAGGCTATTTTTGATGGGGAAAATAATAGTTAGGCTGTAAAGCAAGATAATCATAAGTTTAGGCTGTTGTCCACTATTATTGATAATGAGGTTGGTAACTTGAATTCTTCGTTGATGCTTCCTAGTTGTAAGGAAAATATAAGGGTGAATGCTATTTGTGATGATGAAATTTTCTTTGATGCTCAAGAGAATGTATTTGATATGGATGCTATTATTGATTGCATAAGTCTCATATGAATGAGAAAAAGTTTGTTTGTGCTACTGTTCAAAATTGGGTGTTGATGGTAGTAGTATATTGGTTGATACTTTTGGGCACTTGTGTAAGTGCTGGGCTGAAATTTGTATTGGCAAGGCGATGCTGGAAGAATAAGGAATATCAGTTGGCAACAAGTAGAGAAATGCCATTGATATTTGAGCATAGGGCAAGGAGGCCTACTCCATGGATTGATGCTAACAATTATTTTTCCAGATTCCTATGCCACTTTTGTGCAGGTTTGAGTCATCATGGGGATGCAAGGGAAGCATTCCAAGGAGATGCACGAATGAAGAAAGCATGGTGGGGCGTAAGGACAAGCCTCCATAAGCAAGGGAAGCTCAAAACCAAAACCTCAAAAGATACTCATGCTCATGTTTCTGATGCATTGAGTCTTGATTGTTATGCTAAGTGTGATGGCCTTGAGTCATGGGGGCATGGTGCCTTCAAGGTTGTGAAAGGTCATTAAGCATGACATTTTAAGGGTGGGTGAAATGATAAGGACATCACCCAACTCTTGTGTAATCCTCAATGTATCTTGGATGCGTGTGTGTCCTGTTCATGTGTGTCTTCTTGTGTTGACCTTTTGATGATGATTTCAGGGTGTTTTGGCATGTTTAGGGGTGTTTTGGGCTCATTTTGATGAGTTTAGGGGGTTTAGGGGTCTATGGGGACTTGTTTGGAGGCATATGGAGGTTCTAGACCTCAGAACAAGTATCTTTGTTTTTGGCCCTGGTAGGCAAGACGTCTCCCCAGCAGCCAAGGCATCTTCTACAAAACATCTTCTCCAAGATGTCTCCCCAATTCCAAGATGTCTCCTCTGACATCTTTGCACTCAAAAAAGACATCCTCTCTAACATCTCTGCACTCAAAAAATACGTCTCCTATTTCTCCAAGACGTCTCATACGAATGTTAAGGGATATCAAATTGAATGACAAATTGGATGGAAGATAAAAGATCACACCAAGAAGCTATAAATAAAAGTCCAAGGCCTCAGTTTGGGTAACAGTGAGCAAAGAGAGACTTGAGAGGTCTCTTAAGAGCTTGCGCAAGAAGGGTTTGAATGAGAGGCAAGGGAGAGCACTTGAGAGAGGCTGAGAGACTTTCTTATAAGTGTCTTATCTTGAGCTTTGACTCCATTGTGAACAATTGAGGATTGAAAGGGAATATGTGTTGCCTCTAAGATCCTTGGGAGAGTTGTGAGTTGAGCTTGGCTCCTCATCTTTGATGTAATTCTCTACTTTTTGAGAGTTTTCTTATAAAAAGGCAAATTTCTCCAATTCATTGTCTTGTTCTTGCTTCTAAGTTGAATTTTGCTTAGGAAGCTTCTAGAATGAGTCTTTTTGGGATCTATTGAGGTAGGCTCTGCATCAAACTTCTTGTTTACTAATGTCTACTACCGTTGAATTTAATTCTCATCACCGGTAACATGTCAATTGTGAGCTAATGTCTTAGAGTAAAACAAAGGTCTTTGACAGTTGTGAACCACCCTGATGCACATATATAAATATAAGCAGCTGCAATAGTCTAATCACCCATGAATCCGTAACCCACCATGTTGACAGCATAACTTAAGTTGAGCAGCTAACTCAGGTTCAATACTTCTACTTTTAACGATAACAATGCACAGTGGTGGCAGTAATAGCTACAGGAAACCATACTGCAGGCAACTTTCATTGCAAATCATGACGTGGAAAACAATAGTAACAAAGTCACCAGGTAATGGATCCCTTAACAGGTACAAATTGCCAAAGAGTTCTTCTAGTTAAATCAAAAACTAATGATCCATTGCAAACAACACCAGACACCCATAGGTTAAGGCAATCCATAAATGTCCCAAAACCAAAAGAAAAAAAAACAAGTAAAACTATGAGGATACATATATTGGTTTGCAAAATTTTTAACCAATAAGCAGTGATGAATGCTTCCTTTTCGTTTTAGCTACTGTAAATAGGACCGTTTTTCGAATGTGTCAAAGTTTACAAAGAGTAGCACATGATATTATACAAGGTTTCTTGGGAAATACCAGTTTAAACCGTGCTTCTGAAATAACTTTTTCACTCTCAGGAAAACGATCTGGATGGCAATCCCATGCCATTTTCTTATAAGCTTCTTTTACCTGATTGACACCACCAAAATTCAATTCCGAGTTTCTAAAGCTATAAAGGAAAAATAAAAAACATAAATGCGCAGAATCATTTTTTTTAAATCAATTTATGTTTTAGCATAATAGTGCAAATGAACAATTATCAGACGTTTGCCAACTATTACAGTTTCTCTGCTCTACCATGGTTTTAGCACATAAAATTATTGTGATTTCCATTAGATGCTTTACTGTGAATATTTTCTCTTTGTAACATTCACTAACACAGCAAGGTGCTAATAGCAAGGCAACCCAACAATGTTGGAGGATGGACCTTCATAAGAGAAACAAGCATGTAACAGCTGTGTTTGGGTGCTTTTGGAATTCAGTACGTTAGAGAATCTTTCCAGAAACAAATAGTAACAAAACACCTGGTCAAAACATGAATGAATGCTAACAACGTTCAAGGACATAAATGATCTTAAGATCCAAATAATTCCGACATTTACTAGGTAAAATCCTTAACCATGCATTCAGACGAATTAACTAGTTAACATGCATACGAACCGGCTGCGAATTTTGAAAGCAAAATGCAAAATGAAATGACAAAAATGCATTTAATTACTTCAGAAGGCGAAGGAGTCGAATTCGTAGGGAATCCCAGTAAACGTTTTGCCTGACTTGGTAACATTTTCCACTCACCTGTCTTGCACGGACATACAGACACACAACAACAACAGCATTACAATAGATTCGCAGGTCAGATTCTGCATACAAAATTTTCATTACCAATTTTTATAATTCAGGATGGGATGTTAATTGTATCTTGTTAGAGACTGTGCAGACGGTGAAGCTAGTTCCTTGGGTTTACGTGCAAGTTCGTTTGCAGGATTTGCAGATTTCTAGGTTGGATTTCCCAAATACAATGCTTTTCTGCGCTAACAGCACTGACCTTGGAAGGCCCTAGGCGTTTGCAGGCCTTCAAAAACAGAAATTGTCGATTGCTGGTCCACCTAAAAATCAGATTTGTCAAAGAAAAGCAAACCCATACAAGCCTTTCTTCAACGTTAAAAGGTTTGGACGCTCAGTAACGTTAAAAAAGTTGCAAAACTCTCCGAACGAAAAAAATCTAAAATAAGAAAATTGGATGGCCACATGTTTGCATCATAAAAATGTCTTGCTTTGCGCAATTACCTTACCAAGAGAATCTAATTCTGCTTGAGTTTGTTCAGAGGTATATGGAAACTTTCCCCTCTCCCTAAAATTTAACAGTTTCTTCTTCATTCAACCTTGAATATCTTTCTTCTTCATTTACCAGTTTCTTTTTCATTCAAGGTCTACTTGTTGGCAAACCTGAATATCTTGACACTAGGTGCTTTCTCTATAGAGGTACAATGATTTTGTTCATGTTTATTTGGCATTGTCGTGTCACTGAGCAAGCATAGATATGGGCTTCCAAAAGTTCTCATTTTGTCATCTATCTTAAGATTTTATATTTTTTCCAACTTTTTACCCTCTATTATTGCTCTCGGTTATATTTGCATATGTAATATTATTTCCAAATCATATCTCAAGCTTCAAAGGTTAAGTTAGATATTAATTAGTTGATTCATCTTTTCCTGCCTTGGTTCAAACCTGGGAGCAATTTAGACTCTAGTTCAAGTAACCTCAGTCAACAGAATTCGCTACAAGGGAGCTCCTCTCTATAATTTGAGTTGTCATTAGCTTCATTGGTTTCTCTTTCATTCTTTTTGTACTCTTGATTACAATTGATCCTTAGTGGGAGGCAAATTTCCAAACAAGTGTTCCTTCCCTTTGTTACTGGTTGTTTGTAAGGATGTTTCTCTTTGAAAGCATCCCCAATACATTGAGTCTTCCCTTTCATGTTATTTCTTTCTATGTATAGTCTATATGGTTTAATGTTGGATATGTATTTGAAGGTCTATTTTTATTACTTAAACTTTTTTCAAGTCTAACAACCCCTCATCAATCCACATCAGGGCACAACAACAATGTCATTCCCACAAGGGTCAAAATTTGAAGGGTACCCTATAATTTTCATATGAAGGGTGATTTCTAATGCACCCTTCCATTAGGAAGGGTACAAAAAAATTTTATTTTTATTTTCTCTCTCAAGGTGTTTATTTTAATTAATATATAATTAATAAAAAATTTATTAATTATTTTTTCAATATATGTATTGATGAGTGGCAAGATACCCCTACACTCAACCATACGAATACGAGTGTTCACACAAGATCCGATCAAACTCCGCAAACGAGCTAGTTGTCGTATCTAGATAGTTACACGTTGATCGCAGTTCGTTGTCTTCCCACCTGGACTAGTATTTGCTTTGTCACGTATGGTTTAGTCCAAAGTGAGGTGTATGATGTGGTCCTAAACTAGTGCTACTCCTAAAGACAATGGAAAATAACTTTGATTAAGCTAAGAGGGAATGGGAGAAGAGAATCTAAGCTAGCCTAGGTGCAATGAGCATCCGTCCTTAATCATCCGTACACATCTTGGACCTTGTGTACTACTACTGGGATTACCAAGTGTATGTCCTAGGTACACTACTAGGATACCAAGTAGTCACACTTAAATGCCCATGATTAAGTCATACTCATTCCGCATTTAATAACAGGGATAGGAAATGAAGGTAGAGAAATATTAATTAAGAAAGCAATAAATAATAATAACAGTAAACAATTAAAACTAAGTAAATGCTGTAATGATGAAGTAATCTCGATCTTTATTACTAGTCATGTGCATGTCCAAGTACGTCACACTCAAATAAAGGTTCCGTACAATTACAATCATCACACTACAGGCATGCAATGGGAAGAGAGTTGAGAGGAACTAAAAAATGACAAAAAGACTCTACTCTAACACTAATTGACTCTAAAACTTACTTCTTTCTTGTGCACCCATATGTGGTATTTATAGGCTTACACAGGAACCACGATATCGCGTATCCAATATCGTTAGCCAAGCCGCGATATCGCGTACCTGATATTGGGGGTCCAATGTCAAGGGTTTGATGTCAAGGGTCCAACATCAAGGTTCCGATGTCAAGGGTCCGACATCAAGGGTATGATATCAACACCTGACAAACCATGATTCATCATACCCCCATGATTGAATAACAACTCATCCTCAAGTTAAACAAAATGAGAACGAGTCCAATTGATTACATAGTGGATAGGTATGGGCTTATTGACTAACTAGGAATTATTCATGTCGCAATGTGGGATTGAACAAAACAAAATTAGGACACAAACACAGAATTACAAAATTTATTGGAACTCATGTGGTTCCAAGTGGTGGTGGCTCCTCCATGGATGCCTTTCCTTTGTCCTACACTCTAGGCCTCTAAGATTGATACTGTTAAAGAAGTGCCTAATGTTTCTCCTCTTCTATTTGAGGATTATGAGCCATCCATGCTAATGTTCCAATGTTTGATGGAGTTGGCACTTCCCATGGACATGGCAACTGTGGGAACACTTGAGTGGCCTTGACATGCCATGCTACAAATAGCCATCATTCCTCTTCATAGGCTCGGGTCCTAACCTCTCCACCTTTTGCTTGGCTAAATTGTGTAGTGATAGGAGTTCCCTGATGGATGCTGAATGATTATGCCTCCTATGCTGCATGTTTTGCATGAGGTCCTTGCCCTTTACCTCCCCCTGAGCATTCAATTGCACCTTGAGAAGGTCCTTCTTATTGTCCTCTTTTAGGGGCCATCTATAATCACACAAAGATCAGTTGTTAGTAAGGCTATTGAAAGAAGTTCAATTATTTCATACCTTACTCATTGCCTTTAATAAATGTTAAATTTTTTGTTTAGTGTGATTTTAGAGTTAGAATTTTTTTTCAAGGAAGTTGCCCTAAAAGTTTAATGTCGGACCTGATTTGTTTAGGTGACACATAAAAGGACATGTAATGGTATTGAGGAATGTTTGATAAAATGATGACAAAGGAAAGAATAGATTTGGCAATGAAGTACTCGGAGGATATAAAATGATGTGATGATGATGTGCAATGAGTGTAAATTACAAAGGTTACGCAAGTGGGTCCACCCCAAAGTAGGTTCCTACCTATGATGCCCTTACGTAACCATGCCTAAAAATGTCCATAGGCACTAAAAGATTTAAATGTAATCCCTACCAGTTGCACAAAACACACACATGTAGATACCACCGTGATGAGGTATGAATTCAATGCTACACAAGATACGGGTCACAAATACATGAACAGTGAGAAGAGGCGAATTGTAGAAGGGATTGCAGACATTAGGACATAAGGTAACTGACCCAGGGCATAATGAATCTTGAGTGTAGAACGTGATTAATGTGTCATTAGCTCGTCCCTCCAAAATCAAGACCAAGTCCATTCCTTCGATCAATGACATCACATTGTTTCATCCAATGATAGACAACCATAAGAGTACCAGGACAACAACGCATACGATCACTTGGCATTTTGTTCAAGGGAGGAGTGATTCGGAATTGCTTTGAGGCACTTAGATCTTGATCTTTTCTTTTTCTTTTTGTGTGGCCACTTTGGCACACTCTTCTTGCTCTTGTTTTTTCTTTTTCTTGTTTTTCTTAATGCTTAATTTAGAGAATCCGCCTACCTTCAGGCATGGGTGCATGTCTTTCTAGTGGGACCCCCTAGAATAGTATTGATTTTCTTGAGTGGATGCCTTTATTACTCTTACTTCCATTTTTCGTTAAATGTATAAGGATCTTAGTACAACCAGGCTGCATGGTAACTCTTACAGATGTCACCAAAGAGAATCCACAAGTTTCCTTGATGTCACACCCTGGCCATTCCTGCTTACTCCATCCTTCTTCGCTCTAGGCATAATGAGCACAAAATTACTTTAAGTTTTAATGATATCAAGAATATCATCGAACCTAGAGTAGAACTTCTTATTAATAGAATGGGTGGGTGGATGTGATGGGCTCACTGTCTAAGTAATTAGTCACTTGAGACTTGATAACATAGAACAACACCTCAACCAATGAGTCACATGAGTGTTTTATTCATAGATGAGATTACCCATAAAAAGATAAAAAAATAAAAAAATAAATTAAAAGATGAACCATCCAATAAAAAGATAAAACAAAAAATTGAAAGATGAAAAATTGAAAAACAAAAAATTGTAAAACTAAAGAAAAGGAAAAACATTTATTAATTCTATTTATCAGAATGGGGGCTATCCCCCATAACTAAACTTTTTATTATGGTGAGAATTAATAAATGGAAGGTTTGGATCCAAGCATTTCAGAAATATTAAGACCTGATCACATCCAAACCACTAGGTCTCTTTTGATGTCGTGGTTGGAATGTATCCAAATTGGGGTGCACACACTATATTAAAGTTGACATAGTGGGGCAAGTTAGAAGATGAGTTTAATTGATATGGAGTTGACCCACTATGGCACCCTTGACTGTAAGATGGTATGCAAGGATTGATATGTCTTCCTACGTGGCTATATTCATTGGGCCACACGGTTGTTGAAGTATTGATTGGTGACCCAGATAAGGTAACACAAGGTGTTGAGTTCGAGGAGAACGATGCACCACAGTGTTGAAGTTGTGCTGAGTTGGAGGATGCAATGGTCTCAAAACTGTGTTGTTCCCTCCTATGGTCATGCCTAAAGAAAGGACGTTTTTGATGTTGTGGAGGATTCCCATTGCAATTGACAGTAGCAGCATAAGTAACATTCATGGGTTGATGCTGTGGTGCAAAACCTTCTAGTACTATTGGTGGCAATGTAGAAGGAAATGAAGGATGAGAATATTGAATTTGAGGAGAAGTGTAAGGCACATGAGGTGGTGATTTTGTTGGAGAGATCATGGGTTGATAGTACTTAGGAGAATGATAATAATGTGGTGAGATAGAGGATGTTGACCCGGTTGAGAAAATAGGATGCTAAACCTGATAAGCGCTTGGGTTCGAATGATATGAAGGGTGTGACCAGTTTGAGGGTGGCCTTCCCCATGACTGGGATTTTTGCCACTATGATTGAACACAGTATTTTTGTATGAACTCTGAATGTAACATTCTTCCCCAATATTCATATAAATGTGACAAGATTGGGCATTGACCTTTGGGGTGATTGTACAGGCAAACATTACATTGATATGTATGATTAGTAGTTGAGTTCTTATTCTCTTCAACCCTTCTTTCCGATTGTCTAAGGGTGTTCTATCTTGCTTCTTGGTTCGTCATGGTTTTACCTCTAATAGTGTTGGCATATTCTCCACATTTTTCATGTATCCATTCCGTCATCTTATTGACCTTTGCCTCAATTTCATTTAGTGATTGTAGCATTGGCAAAGATGATTCCACCTCCTTGAGGTGAGTTGATTTCTCCTATTCATGATTATGGACCTTTGCTAATCCAAGACTTTGGTCCCATTGAGAGCTTTCAACATTCTCCCACTTAGCCATTTCTCCTTCTTCTTTTGCTACCCACTTAATAAGCTCTTAGAATTGATGGGTTCATAGCTCATACAGTTGACCTAGGGCATACATCCCTAGGGCCTCCCTTGTTTCATTATGGAGCCCATCCATAATGTGGTACATTAGCCTTTCCTTGGAGAACCCATGGCCTGGACAATTATTTAATAGCGAATAGTATCTTTCTAAGGCCATGTCCAAGGGTTCATGTTGC
>MNCI01028298.1:4805-21862 GCA_015680685.1 Gnetum montanum | reverse complement strand
CGCAGGAGAAGACGCGATATCGCGTACACGATATCGCATGGGATGGGATATCGCATCAGCTGCGATATCGCGTACGCGATATCGCGGCCTAGTGTAAACCGCGTCTCATCACTAGTTTTTAGAAGGTGGCTGGTGCATTGTAAAGACCAAAGGGCATCTTTTTGTAAGTAAACATTTCCCATGGACTAGTGAACATGGCTTTCTCTTGGTCTTCAAGGTCAATGTAGACCTAATCGTATCTACTATACCCATATAGAAAATTGTAATACTCATGTCCTAAAATTATGTCTAGGACCTAATCAACAAATGTTAGTGGGAAGTGATCCTTGAACGTGGTGGAGTTCAACATTTAAAAATCAATGCAAATGCACCATTTGCCCACTTGTTTAGAACTATCATTAAAGTACCAACCCATTCACCATTTACAATAGGATAGACAAATCCTACCTTTTGAAATTTCTCTAATTCTTACTTGACTACCTCCTTTAATTTAGAATTGAGCCTTCGTTGAGGTTGATGTTTTTGTTTGACTACAAGATTAGTGTAAATCCAATGTTAAAAAATTTGTGGATAAATTCCCATGATCTCATCATAAGACCATGTGAATGCTGTAGGCCATTTTTTAAGCACTTACACTAGTTTCCTTTTTTATTCTTTATCTAGGTTGGAGTTAATAATCACTGGCTTTTTGTTGTTTAGAAATGCATATTCTAATGTTGCTAGTAGGGCTTTCAATTCTAGCAATTCTAGTTCCATTGTGCTTGGGATCTCCAAGTGTCTTCTTGATTATTTTGAGGGTAGGAGTGTCCTTTCCTTAGCTATTCTAAGTTGTCAGTTTCTACAACATAGGTACTAATGATTTGTTCTTCCAATTCCATGCACATGTTGAATTGAGTTTCTTCACTTGTAATACTAGGTGCCCTCTTGTTGGGTGACTGTTGCATATAGACAATTTTGCACACATCTTATTTCAACATATCTATTACATGCCTTTGTGTCCTCTCATTTGATAGGTTAGATTCTTTGCACATAATTTTATCCATTATCACTATATGTGACACATGGAACTCTTCATCTTTGTATGATTCTGGCCTCATCTTCCTTGAAAATTTTTAAGGAAAAATCAAAAATTCCAAGCTTAGCATCCATGGTGATAAGCCAAGCTCTTCCCATGATAATTGGGAATTATTCCTTATTTTTGCCCACATGGATGACTAGAAAATCAATAGGGTAGGACCAACCACTAATGGTAGTAATTACATCATCCACTTGTCTAAGTGGAACTATGATTGACTAGCCTACAAGCTCTTAGCAAATGTTACTTTTCTTTAGTGGTGGTAACACTGAAGAGCTTAAAGTATTGGACTTTTACCAAGATGATCCAATCAGTTCGTCAGTGCCACCTTTAACTTTACCCAAGTGAGTTTCATTGCCTCAATTGACAAAATATAACAGGGAAGGAGACCCCAATGCCCACCTAGTAACATTTAAATTGAAATTTTTGTTGCTTCAAGCTTGGCCCCATGTAATCCTTACTTTAGCTAATTCTAACGTAATTTTGACTAGCGTAAGAAGCAAATGTTACTTTTCTTTAGTGGTGGTAAGTTCCACGATTGATACATGTATTGAGATATCAGGTTCACTCCAGACCTAGAATCTAGTAGAGCTTTGCATGGTTTTTGTCCTACTATTTGGAGATAAAAAAAAGGAACTTCCTGAATTAGTTCTCTTTTTTGGAAGAGCTCCTACCTTGTTTGAGTAAGCATAATAGTTGTGACATTTGATCATGATGGAGTTGGAGGCTTACTATGTTGAGAAGGACTTGATGTGGATGGGGTGGAAGTAGATGTATTTTCCATCCGCTGAGTCTTTTTTGGACTCATTTTGAAGAGTGATTATTTCTTGGGTTGAGACTTGTAGGTAACCATCTCCTTGTGCATATTAACCATCCTAGTAGCATTTTTTTACTATGGTTGTGATGAAAATTTCCCCTACATAACAAGAGGTGGCACTAGTGGTAGAGGATTTAGGTGTTAATTAGAATAACCAACTGTTGATGGATGGACATATGAGTTTGGGTCTATCCTTGACAGCATTGATATGTGGTATTCTACTGGATAGTATTGGGGGGTTTGAATAGTTGCATTAACAAGTGATATTGGATGTTGGACAAAATATCCATATGGATCTAGCTATCTATATGGATATTGTTGACATGTTGATGGCATAGCCCATGATTGAGGTTGTTGCCACTATTGATAATAGTGCTCTTGTAGCTGCAACAATGCTCCACTAGGATAATACATTGGTTGGAGGTTCTATTGATAGTTACATTAGGGATAAGGTAACTATTTGGGCATCTATCTTTTAACAAATTTGGGTTTGAGTGTGTATGATCCTATCTCTTGTACATGTGCCATGACTAGGTAACCTCCCTTGGGATATTCATACTAACACACAATGCTACCTTTCTCATCGGTGGAGCTAGTGTCTGAGCACTTAGCCACTAAAGCAACTTTGTCTTTCCCTCTAGACTCTTTCTTCTTCCTCTTTTATTTGCCTTGTCCAAAGGCTTGCTCAGTTCTTTCCTCCACAATCTTCAATGCAGTTGTAATTTTTCATCAATGAAATCCCACATTTTCTCTATTTTGGTTGTAATGTCAATTTATAGATTTCTGGATTGATAGAGTCTTTTTCTTGATAGCTTGATCTCTAAGGTTTCCTCCTCTTGTGTATCACAAACTTATGCATCTCTTTTTTGAATTGATGGATCTTTGTTATACTCTTCAATTGATTTCCTCTTTCTTACCTCACCTTCCTCCTTTACCACTTGATCAATTAGTCTTTAGATATGATGGATGGTCAATTCTGATAACCTACCTTGGGCATAAACCCCAAGAGTGTCTTTGGTTTTGCTCCGGAGCCCATCTACAATATGCCTAAGTTGTTCCCTTGGTAAAAATCTATGGCCTAGGCATCTATGTAATAGTGAATGACATTTGTTCATTACTACATCAAGAGTCTCATGATTCCCTTATTTCCATCCCTAGATTTGTTTTCTTACATTGGACACTCATGAATAGGTTTGATATTTATCATTGAAGAGTTCAAGCATGGTACTCCAACATCTAATTGATTAAGGTTCTGGTAACTTGTACTAGCTTTCTACCTCCATCCTAAGTGTTCTAGGAAAAAGATTTAACTTTTTCCAATCACTTTTGATATTTTGTTGGGTGTAGACATCATGGAAAGCTTGAAGATGATGTTGTGGATTAGCATTATAGCCACCTTCAAATCTCGGCATGTTGTTCATGTGGAGCTATTTAATTCGGCTATCCCTCATGTGCCTGGTTGGGATGTGAATAGCTTCTAGATGTTGATCATACTATGGGTTGCCATTAGGGGTTCATTATCTTGATCAGGTTCGTGTGCTCTATTGTAGCAATGTCCCCATTTGTGCTCATGCCATTTTTGATCCTCGCTTTGATCTCTGTGTCTTCTTTGTTCATACTATTCATCTTCTGAATCATAATGTCATGAATCTCAGTCATAATGATCATGAGTTCTTCTTTCTTTCCTATCATAATCTTTGTGCCTTGGCCACCTCCTATTAGAGTTATTTGATGATTGTAAGGATGAGGATGAGGATGAGGATGAGTTAGTAGGAGAATGGTGTTGGCTTGTTCTCCTTACATAACTCTTGTATTCATCTTTGTGGGATCCTGTAGATACTCTTGGCCTTGAGCTCTACTTATATCCTGAGTTGATTGCCTTCCTCTTAAGTGTCTCTGCTAGGGTAGATCCCATTTGAACTATGACATGTTCTTCTAGTTTGATGATAGGTATTTTTGAAGGCTCTTCATGATTCTGGTGGAGTTTTTCTACGATGAATGTATCAACATCAAGTTTCTCCAAGATAATAGAAGTCTTGATCTACTTTGCTTTGTTATGTACATGTTTGATTTTCATGGTAGCATCTCTCCTCATCTACTCCTTTGTGGGTTCATAGGGTTGAGTCATATGCTTAGTCACATGATACCCTTTCTAAATTTAGTTTAGATTCATTTTCCTTAAGGTAGTTTGAAGCATGATGAATGTTGCACATTTTGGAGAGAGGATAATGTTGCCTTGTATGTATCTCAACCTCATTTGACTATCTTGATGGAAGATGAAAGTAAAATCTAGATGATAAGGATTAGTGTAAGCATAAGTGATTCTTGTTTGCATTGGCATCCCCCATTCTTCTTCATTGCTGATTCTCTCATTACTTCTCCTTGACTCTTTGGAAGATGGTGATGTATCTTTGTTTGAGGCCATGTTTGCGATTTAAGACATTCGTTAAGTGTGCATAACTTGTTTGGGGTTATTAAAAAATTAAGATTTTGAATTTGTGTTTCTGATACAATGAACTTTGGAAAATCAATTAACAAACATACATTGACATGTCCCTGGCAACGACGCCAATGATGAGTGGTGGGGTAGTCCAACACCCAATCATACGAGATATGTATTCATGCATAGCCCGATTGAGTTCTATGGACAATGCAATGTGAATATAATAGTAATTGGTTAAAGTTCAAGATCATTGCCTTTCCACATGGAGCTAGTATAATCTATGTGTATGGTTTAACTCTCAATGAGGTATATGATATATTGATGTTGATAAGCCATAACTCCTAGCTATGATGGTAAAGTGAGAAAATGGTTGTAAGTCTAAAGAAAATGCTAAAATAATCTACTCTATCATAGAGTGATGAGCAACCATTCTTGACTTGTCATACATATCTTGGACTCACATGACTGTTACTGGGATTACCAAGTGAGTTCACTATTGAGTAAATCAAGTAAAGCCACTATTAGGTCACTAAACAATCACACTTAGTGCTCAAAACGAATCATACTCATTTTTCTTTGCTATGAATAAGGAAATTAAAGTACTTAAAAATGTAATTAATTAAACTAGAAAAATAGTAATAATTATGCTAAGTAAAACAATAAAGTTAAGTGGATGTTGCAGTGATGAAAAATAGTCTCGATCTTTATTTCCATCATGAACTATGTCCAAGTACACTTCACTTGAATAAAGACTCTAGACAACTGCTTAACATCACACTATGGGCATTTACTTTGTCATTGGACTAAAAAAACAAACTACAAGAGTCTACCTACAGTTGGAATGAAAAGTTGTTTAGACCATGTGCCTAAGTGTCTTTTTTATAGGCCTACATGTGTCCACGATATCAAATATCTGACATCATATCTTGTGCCATGATATTAGGGATATGATATCTCAGCTTCTATATTGGATGCTAGATATCATAGCTAGTCAAAAATATGATTTATCATGGTGTAATTCAGCCATGCACTTGTAGTTTCCCAGCTTATACAATGGATATAGTATGAATATTTATGATCATCCAATTATGTATGCATAGCCCTCAAGGCAAAGTAGGATATATTTTTCATGATGTAAAATGATTTAGACTAATCAAGAGCTCATAGAATCGAAGTTTTTTCAAGATTTTACTTTAAAAGTTGGAATTCATGCTCACATTCATTGGTCCATTTAAATGATGCATCTTTTTTTGTCAGCTCTACTAGTGGTTTAACAATCTTGGAAAAAGTTTTATAAAATCTCTTGTGATAGCCTTTATTTCTAAGGAATGATTGAACATTATTTGTGACTAATGTATTATTCCTTATTCACTCTTATCTTTTCCTAAGACCTAGTGCCCTAAGACAATGCCTTCATGGACCATCAAATAGGTCTTCTACCAATTTAACTTGAGATTTGTCTCCACACATTGATTTAACACCTACTTCAAATGATCCAATGTTTGGTTAAAATATGACTTGTAGGTGGAAAAGTCATCCATGAATACCTCCATACCACTACTAATCTTTTTTTAAAAAAATGCAAGGAAAAGTTAATAGAAAGTTGTAGGTGCATTTTATATGCTAAAGGACATATTCTTGTATGCAAAAGTTCACTAAGAATTTTTGAATGTTATCTTAGCCTATTCTTTTAAGACTATTTGGATTTGATTGTAGCTACTACAACCATCTAGAAAACTATAATACTTATGACCTATAATGCTATCCAACACTTGGTCCATAAATGGCAATGAAAAATGATCCTTGAAGGTTTCCATGTTCAACAACTTGAAGTCAATGCAAATCCACCACTATCCACCTTTCTTAGGAATAATAACCAGTAGGCTCATCCACTTATTGTTTACTATAGATAGATGAATACAACTTTTAAGAGCTATTCCACTTCCTTTTTTATTACTTGCTTCAATTAGGATTCAATCTTCTTTGTGGCTATTAATTGGGCTTAATGGTAGAGTCTATATAGATTCTATGTTGACATATGTGTGGAAAGATGTGATTTCATCATATGACCAAGAAATAACTATTAGCCATCTTTTTATCACCTTCAACAACTTCTATTTTTATTCCATTATGAGTTGAGCATTTATGATTACTAGTTTACCATTTTTAGGCATATATACTCAAGGGATTCTAGTAATATTTTTAGCTTAAAGGATTTCAATTTAGACACTTCAAGAATTTCCAACTCTATCTAATCTAATTTTTTTTAAAGTTATTCATTTGAGAGTTATTATCTAAGTTGCTCCATTTCATATATCTTGGCAATATAAGTACTTGTAAGAACTTTATCAGTTCCATGCATATTATGGAGTTGGAGAAATCATCTAATGTTAATAACTAGATATCATCTTGTTTTGTGGTTGTTGCGTATGAGCACCTTTGGTCATTAACTAGTTCGGTACATGATCTATATGTTGTGATTGTTTTACTTCTTATTACCAAAATTTCTTGCATGTGGTTGTACCCTATGTCACTATACATGGTGCATGGAACTCTCTTTTTCTCTATCCTTTCATGCTCATTCTCCTTGGAAATTTCAAAGAACAAATCTTTGATTTCTAGCTTGACATTAGTTATTCTTAGCCAAGTTCTTCCCATGATGATAGGAAAGTCCCCCTTGTAATTGTCCACATGCATTACTAAGAGATTAGCAAGACATGACCAATCATTGATGGTGGTCACAATGTCTTCCACCAATCCTTAGAAAATGATGATTAATTAATCTGCAAGCTCTAACCTAATGTTGTATTTCATTAAAAATGACACATTCTATGCCTTATTCATTTCTTGAGAAATCAAACTGACTTTGGAACCTGAGTCTAGTAGGGCCTTGCATGGTGCACTTCCTATAATCTATAAGTAGATTAAGAGGTTCCTTGGATTAGTTCTTTTTCTAGGAAGGTATGCTACCTTGATCTAGTATGTAACTGCATGAGTGAACATGATAGTTTATATATTTGAGACATTTTGATATGAAGGTAACTTAGAGGTTATTTGGAAGATTGTTAATGTTGGATCCATAGTCATGGATGCTTACAAAGGTTTGGGTACACTAGTTAGCCTAAAGAATGATCATTTCTGAGACTTTTACTTGGAATCACTTGAGTTACCATCTATCTAAAAGTTTACTACTCTTGTGGCGTTCCATTGTTGAGGCTATAGAGAAATTTCTCCTTGCATTGGTGCAACAGGTTGTAAAGGATTTGGGATGTGGGATTAAGAGTGTTATGAAACATGAGGAGAATAAATAGAAGGAGATTCAACATGTGGAGTGGCATGTTGATGGTAGTCTAGAGAATAATAGTGGTGAGTAGAGATATAAGTAATAGAAACATTGGATGATATAATTTTCTAGACGTAGTATCCACAAGGATTAGGTTACTTGTAGGGATATTACTACCTTGGTGGTGGCATTCGCCATGACTATTCATTTTTCCATTGCTGGTAATACTCTTAAGGTTAAGGTAGAGCCCCACTTGGATAATAGTGTTGATGATGATCAGACTACTTATAGTTTCCTTGAGGATAAGGCAATCTCTTTAGGGCTTTCTTCTTAGTGAACTTTTGGTTTAATGCATAATCCCCAAACCCTTGCAAATGTTACATTATTGGACAATAATTTTTTATATGTTCATACTAGTAAATGTAATAACCATCATCATCTAGCTTGAGTCTTTAACCTCCTCCATTGTAACTTCTTTCCCTTTGTGCTAGTAGCAATTCTTCCATGTATCTCTATTCTTCTTTTTAACTTTCTCCTTGGCTCTCTCTTGTTCTACTTTTTTCTCCATAGTCTTTAGTGTTGTTTATTCTTTTTCATTAATGAAGTCCCATATTTTATTATCTTTTCTTGATATTTCAATAACTAATTTTTGAATGGGCAAGGTTTTCTCTACACTGCCTCCTCCTCCTCCATTAGGTTCATAGAGATGTACTTTTTTTTTATGGATTGAGGGATCTTTGTTGTAATTCTTTGTACTTTCTCTCTCCTTTAATTCATCTTCTTCCTTTGCCACTTGATCAATTAGCCTTTGGGTTTGATGGACTTTCATTTCAAATAGTCTCCTCTCAGTATAGACCCCAAGGTCTATCTTTTCTTATTATGGAGGCCATCTATGATATAGTGTAGCTACTTCCTCTGAGAAAATCCATGACCTAGGCATCTATGAAGAAGAGAATAGTATTTGCCCAAGGCTGCATCAAGGGATTCATGATTACCTTATCTCTATCATTGAATTTATTTTTTTATGTTAGACTCCCCACAGTATGTTTGATATTTGTCATTAAACTATTCTAACATTGTACTCTATCTCTTGATAGATTCTGGTTCCAAGGATTGGTACAAACTTTCAAATTTTTTTATGAGTATCCCTTGGAAAATTTTTTGTTTTTACTAGTCATTCTCAATATTCTACAAGCCATAGGCATCATGGAAGGCTTATAGACAATGTTATGGGTATGCATTATAGTCTTCTTCAAACTTTGAAATGTTGTTCATATCCAACCTCTTAATCCTACTACCCCTTTAATGGCTAGTAGGCATATAAACTATCTTCTAAATGTTTATTATGTTTCTTGTGATAAGTAATAACTGAGCATGATTATCTCTATCCTCGTGGTTCCTTTCATGACGGTGTTTTTTTTGGCGTTGCTTGCTTTTCCTTCTTTCATGATGTTTCCTATCTCCTTATTCATGTCTATCTTCTTTTCTACCATTCCTATGATGGTCTCTTCTATCATCTTGACCTTGGCTATGATCATTCCTTCTCCTATCTTGGCTACATTCACCCTTATTAGAGCTTGATGATGAGGATGAAGAAGATGATGGTAAAGAATTGGAAGAGTTGTACTAGCTTACTCTTTTCCAATGATCCTTTTGGTGTTTTCTTACCTATCTACTAGAAGACCTTGACCTTGAGGTCCTCCTTGTTATGGGTCTAGTCCTTCTCTTACATTGGTTGCTTACCAAGGCTAAACATAATCAAGGATGATTGACATCATCCTCCCTAGGGATGAAGGATTTTGACATTGAGATCTACCTGATTAATAATTGATATCCTCCTATTTTGATTGTGATGTTAGATAAATGGGAGGTCCCTTTTCTTTGAAAGTCTTATAGAGATTCTCCATGAATAGATCCTTGTGTAATTAGAACTTTGTGAGTTTGTAATCTCTATAGATTTCATTTAATGCTTCATAGTCCAGGGCTGCTTCTTTAAGTACTAGTCTCATTAACCTTGCTAACAGCATTGATGACACTAATTAATCAGGTGATAATACAATGTTACCCTCTAGGTCTCTCCATCACATTTGTTCATCTTTGTAAAATATGAAGGTAAATTATGGATGGTAAGGATTTGGATGGTCGTAGAATACTTTTACTTGTTGTGGTAAATCATCTTTACTATTTGTATTTCTATCATGCCCTTTAGTTACATCATTAGTAGGTGGGAAATTTGCCTTAGAATAAAGTAATATTATTTTTGACAAATGATAAATTACATTAAGTTCTAATAGTGATTCTTGAATAATCTTACCCATCTAAAATGCTAGCATCATATCCTTAGCAATAGTACCAATGATGAATGACAGAGTGATCTTATGCCTAACCATACAAATCATAAGTGATGAGACGCGATATGCACAAGCTGCGATATCGCGTACGCGATATTGCAGTCTGCCGTCAAATCTATAAATAAGAGGTGGCACTCCCCTCATTTCCCATCCTGGCTAGAAGTAGGGAAGCTCTGGCAGTTTGATCACTCCAAAGTTAGATTAATTTCCCATGTGCCCGCAGTAGGAGTCCTAGAGTGAACGACTCTTTATTCGAGCAACATTGTACTTGAACACAAGTTGTGTACGGCAATAAAGATGAACTTGATTGGATAAACCTTGCAGTGCATGGATAGGATTTTATTTATTGTTATTTATTGCTTTCCTAGAATGCGGTACGAGTACGACTTGATTACGAGCATCTAAGGATGTGTACGGCTAGTCAAGGAATCGGCTGCTTATCACACTTAGGCTAGTTAAGTGCCTCAGTACGACCACTTCGAGTATGTGCGTTACGTGTGGTGATCCCAGTAACGATTAGCGTTTGGTAGCCATAGTTGCATAGTTCAGGGTGTGTACGGTAAGTGGGAACGGATGCTGACGCTAGTTAATATAGACTTAGGTCCTTAGTTACAGTTAGTTAGCTTCCTCAACCCTTCACCCTTTAGCATAGGAGATAAACTTGAAATGATCAAAAAAATCATATACCTCGGACTTACTTAACCATACACCGTGACAACAACAAGTAAGTCTGGGAAGACAACGAATGATTAACCCCAAGTGTTCCATGGGGCGTTTAGGCATTTAGTCTGCGGAGTTCGACCGGATCACGCGTGCTACGCTCGTTTCGTATGGTTGAGTGTAGGGGTACCTCACCACTCATCAATAAGCATTCACACATGATTCAATTGAATTTCATAGACTTGGGACTAGATGGATGCCTTAGATAACTAAGTGCTAAGATGCTGATCATTGTCTTTCCAATCACACTGATGTAGGCTCAAGTTATATGGTTAAGTATGACCGAGGCATATCATTGTATTTTTATATTATTAAAATATGTAAAGTATTAAAATTTTAAAATGTTAATCTAACTAGCCTAAGTGCAGAAAGAAAGTAAATCTAATCTAGCCTAGCATGGAGTATCCATCTTCGATTCATCGTATACATCCTGAACATGCACTAACACTACTGGCTTACAAAGTGTTTCATTGTTAGGCATACCAAGTGATCTACTACTGGGATTATCAAACGTTATTACATTTATGCTTAAAATTAGTTATACTTATGCAAATTGACTAAGTGCAATCAAATAAAATAATTAGCTACTTGCATAAAGTAAATGTGCATTCAAAGTAAATTGCTGAAAAGTAAATCAAAATGCTAATCCAAGTGCTCTAATGGATAAAACAAATCTCAATTTTATTGTTGCTTGTAAGTGTATCTTGGTACATCATATAGTCAAATAAAACTTTGTATGCTTTGCTCAATCCATGTTGCAAGTAGTCAAAGGAAAAGCTATAACTTCTACGGTGTGAAATTGCAAAAATTTGGCTAAGGAAATGACCAAATGGTGCCATAAATACAATGGGTATGCGCATTTATATAGGCAATGATGGAAGCTACGCTACCGACATAATTGACTGATTTATTATTCATCAATTGCCCCTTGAAATCAAACCCATGACTTGAGCTTTTAAATAAAGAATCTTACCACTAGTCTAACACCTCATTATTTACTTTTTACATTTGACTATATGTTTCCCATGATTTCCTACTTAACTAACTTATATTAGTGGTTAGGATTACTTTACATTTCCTCAAGTGAGATATTCCATGTCTTAATTATTATATCACATAAAAATACTATACTTCTTTTTATATATATATCTCGAAGAACTCCTTTAAAAAATTTGGCTAATTCAATTTTTGCTTATAACCCAAAACTTTGTTAATAATATTTACCCTCAAAAATTAATCCCAAACCATGCTTTGGAAATTCCAAATCAAGAGTTTATCGCTAAGCTAATACTTCATTGTTGGGAAGATTTCTTAGAGATACAATCAACATGAAATTTAAGTCAAACTTTTATAGCTTGGAATTCCCAAATCAAAAGTAACACCTCACTTGATAATTTAACTATAAGCAAGGTATATGATTTTTAAAGTATTTAGTAAAATTTGCAAGGCTTTGTATCACAATGAGGTAACTACTTGACCAAAATCTCACTTGCGTGTTTCAAGGTTGTGCATGATGACTGAAATTTTATAGTAACTTAACCCATCCAATTCTTACAAGGTTCTCAACTCAGAAAATTATACGATAAGTTCACAAAGAAGTACCTATTTTAAGTTTGTACTTTCATAGATTATTACAAATGCCATCCTTTCCATGCTTTAATTAGAAAAAGTTAATCCTGGAGAGCGATACAAACCAAGTCCTTGTGTATTTTCAGCGCACCTATTTTAAGTTTTGTACTTTCATGGATTATTACAAATGCCATCTTTTCCATGCTTTAATTAGAAAAAGTTAACCGTGGAGAGCGATACAAACCAAATCCTTGTGTATTTTCAGCGTAGAAGCATATTCCATTTTGCTTCTCTGGTCCTAGCATCGCGAGGATACAATAATAATGCTTGCCTAATTGTACTGCTAAATATTATTTCGGATGAGTTATTTTAATACAGCCAGCCAGACATAAGATTCCTTGAAAGGAAAATGGCGAAAGGTCTGACTTTGCTGATAAAGGAGCATAACCTTTGAATCTTTCATCCATATTTTTACTGATACACATTTAAATTAAAGATCAGTAATACATATTTAAATTAAAGATCATTCCGAACAAAAGGAAACCAAGATATAATTCTGAGAGCAACATCACAACAAAAGTCCTTTTATTGAAAGACTGACTGGGCTGTTAGAGAAGATAAACTCATAATAATTGCACTGCAACAGCACGGACGACCTTACCTCTCCAGCCTTGCTGGCAAAGTTATTTTTTTCGATCACGAATTCGTTTTTGCAACATCAAAAATATAATTACAAAAAGTTGCTGTTTCTTGTATCTCAGTCAGATATTCATGGTTTTTGACTTGGTCATGGCACGGTTACATGTACTACTAAGACACTCTCTTTTCTGATTCTATCGTCATTTGCCAGACCACTTGAAGCTCTCCCGGCAGTTGGAGTTCACTTGAAGCTCCTAGTTGAACGCTAAATACTCAAGAACTAGTGCTTTGCTCAGAGACGAGGCAAGCAAATCGTCACTAATGGCACTGACCATGAACAAGACACTCTCTGTGTGATTCTGATATTTCTGTGTCTTAATCGGCAAATCCAATCAACATTTTCGTCAGGTACGGTTCTCTCAAAATCCTTCATGGTATTTTAGATGTTCAACTGGTCACAGACCTGTATCTTTCTTCCTCCTTGTTGAGGCCAGACTACCAAGATATGCTGCAGAGCTTGAAGATATTTTTGTACCCTTCCAAGTCCAAAGATTTTGGGTCCCTCGAATACTGCCAAAACCTAACAGCGACCGACATGCTTAAGCCTGCTGAATTCTTCTACAAAACCCTTGCCAAGAGCTCGTTTATTACCCAGAACCGTGAAGCAGCCCATTTCTATTTTCTACCTTTCCATGTTTAAAAACCTGAATTGAAGTCTACTTCCAGTGTTTCAATTTTTCTAAGACGGTACGTAGATGAAATCAAGGCCGAATATCCGTACTGGAACCAGACCTTGGGTGCTGATCATTTCTATGTTTCATGTAGTGGGATTGCGATAGATTCAAACAGAAATCTTGTTGAGCTAAAGAAAAATGCAGTGCAGATTTCATGTTTCCCTGTTCCTGATTTTGAAAACTCTCGTTTTTATGCACATAAGGACATAGCGATGAACCTTGTTGGTTTTGGTATAGATTCTAATGGTGATTTAGCCCAGCCTGAGCTGTATCTTGCATATTCTGTGAGCATGGCTGAAGGACTTGAGCAGTGGAAAAATGAGCTTGGCTTTAGATTGGATGAAAACGTGCCTGATTCACCATCAGTTTATGCACAGATGCTGGGTTCTAGTAGATTTTGCTTAGTTATGTTCAGCAGCAAGAGTAACCCACTATTCCTGGTGGATGCATTATCAGCTGGATGCATACCTGTCATCATAGCTAACAGGCCTCTGTTTGACATTCCTTTTCAAGATGATCTTGACTGGAGGAAATTTGTGGTAGCTATTGATATGAGCCAGTTAAACCATCTTAGAGATTTACTGCAGGAAATTCCAGAAGAGAAGTATCGGAATATGAAGAAGTTAGCTAAGGAGGCCAGCAAGCATCTGGTTTAGCATTCAAAACCCAGACCTTATGATGCCTTTCACAATTTGATGTATCAATTGTGGCTTAGGCGCCATGTCATCAGGTATGCAAGAAGGAATGTGGAATAGCTAAACTAGTTTTTTTCTAGGTTATGGGTTAGTTACTGTGGTTTAGAGCTACATTTGTTGTGGAATGAACTAATTTGCAATTTTGTGTATAATTATTGACTAATGGTGGATTCATAGTTGTAGCTCATCCATAATGATGTGATAGCTGATCAGATTGGGTTTGGATGCTGATGATGCTGCACATTCAGTTAGTGTAAATGCTGAAAGTTATAAAAATAGAAGGAATTGGTCTCTAGCTTTGAGATTTTTTCATTTTTCATTTTCTTTTCTAAAACCTGCATCAGCATCATTTTCCTGCTGTAATTTATATAGCTTAGCAAGTGGTTTTTTAAAATTCTGAAGCTGATACCTGCAAATAAATAATAAAAGTCCTTTCTACTTTAATTTTCTTTAAATGTGGTTTTACAATCAGAATCTATGTTGCTGGTAGCTAAGATATCAGAGGCTGATATCTTCAAATGGAAAACAGGGGTTTTCTTCTTTGGTGTGGTATACATCTGCTAGAAAAACCAGATATGCAAGATTTGAGATTTATAGACCTAATTATGAGAAGTATTTTGTTAAAATGAAGATATTTTGAAAATGCTAAAAATGTGCATATTTGTCTCTGTTGCTTGGGGATCAAATTTGGTTGTATTTCACTATTTTGTAACTTATTTAACAGAACCATCATTTGGCCATTCAATGGTAAAAACTGGAAATCTCTGGATCCAAGTGGGATAGTTACCTTTAACAATTTTAGTAAAACTGGTTTAAGTGGGATAGTTACCTTTAACAATTTTAGTAAAACTGGTTTAAAGTGATGAGCCGCTGAAGATTCTGATTACAGAAAACAGAAATTAAATCCTTTGTTTGATTATTAACATTCTTTTGTTCTCTGTTTTGATTCCTAGTTGGCTTTATGGTTTAGGTATTCATCGGTTTTACTGGAGGATCTTCCCTTCCTTCATGATGATAATGCTGTTGTAATCGCTGATTTAGGATTCGCTCCTCTAATTAGCATTAACATAAGAAGATTTTCATGTAATGGAGTAATATGAGCAAAAGCAGGGCAAAGGGTCTTGTTAATCGTACATGCTTATTATTTTTAAGTTATGGGCATCAATAAATAAAAGCCAGAAACATACATAAGATGATATTAGAAATTTTTACTTGCCAAGCTCTCGAACTATTCCAAAAGTGACAGTTTGGTAATTCAAGGTGTGAAGGCTTTGCTTATCCAAATTTGTTGGGTGAGAATTCCTTTTTCACATGTATCAATACTGACTTACCTCACCTGCATAGCTGCTTCAGCAAGAACCCCCCATGCTACAATTTTTCTTTCTCCCCCTTTAAATAAAAAGTGAGCTCACTTACATCCAGAGAATCACCGTTTATGGTAGTTGCCCTATTAACAGACCAACAAAATGTTCATTCTTCATAGGATGATGGTAGATAGTTTTTGGCTATTTTATATTCTCGGGTCCTTAATGACTTCCATACCCTTTTTATTGTTTAAAGTGTGTTGATTATATCATGTACTGGCTAACATAAATTCTATGTAATGGAAATGTGCAACTAGTCATGAATTGTAACTCAATAATTTGGTGTCATCCAAGCAAGACATTCTATCCACTATATAAATTGTTGCTAATGGTTGCTTGGGTGATCATTGAGCATGAGTCTTAAAGGCATCAAATCATCAAGGCATTAAGTCATTGAATGTGTTTTCTTCTTTCATCATGTTTGGTTAGAGTTAAGGCTTGCTAAGAGCTAAGTCATTGTTGAAGTTTTTGTATGCTTTCCTTAGGGTAATCTCTTGTAATCTTGATGCATTTTTTCCAATTCATGATTGAATCTCTATTTCTATTACTTCTTGTTATTTTGATTTTCTACTTAATTGAGGTGTAAATTTATCATTATTCAAGCCTTGTCTCAACAAATTAGCTATAATTGAGGAATAAATTAACATTTATAATTACCAAAGCCATTCACAAGGTAACAGAGCCTTTCAATATTCATAACTCCACTTTTAATATATTTTCCTTTAAATCTTCATGACTCCACTTTTAAAATATTTGCATATGTAAGTAGTAAGGTGCATCTTTTCTTGAAAGGTGTTTGACATGTTTTAGTAGGTGATGAGTGGCGAGGTACCCTTACACTTAACCATACGAAACGAGCATAGCACGCGCGATCTGGTCGAACTCCGTAGACTAAATGTTTAAACGCCCCATGGAACACTTGGGGTTAATCATTTGTTGTCTTCCCAACTTACTTGTTATTGTCACGGTGTATGGTTAAGTAAGTTCGAGGTATATGATTTTTATGGTCTTTTAATGTTTTTCTCCTATGCTATGAGGTGAAGGGTTGAGAGAGCTAACTAACTCTAACTAAGTACCTAAGTCTAAATTAACTAGCATCAGCATCCATTCCCACTTACCGTACACATCCTAAACTATGCAACTGTGGTTACCAAACGCTAATCGTTACTGGGATCACCACATGTAACGCACGTGCTCGAAGTGGTCGTACTGAGGCACTTAACTAGCCTAAACGTGATGAGCAGCCTATTCCTTAACTAACCGTACACACCTGTAGATGCTCATAATCAAGTCGTACTCATCTCGCGTTCTAGGAGTTGAGGGTGAGAAAGACTAATCGCGATGAGTAGTCGATTCCTTAATTAGCC
>MNCI01028295.1:0-14334 GCA_015680685.1 Gnetum montanum | reverse complement strand
TGTATGGTGCTCTTCAATGCATGCCTCCAACGTAACCTCCTCGCACGCTAGCAGGATCTGGGCTTGTAGCCCCATCGAACTTTCTCCCAACTCAATTACCTCCGCCGTAGCCACCAGCCCACTAGAGGCCATGAGTGCTAGAACCACAAAATCAGGCAAAATTTCTGCCGCTTCCACATTCATTGGTTTCTTCTGTCTATAGTAGATAGAGTGGTCAAAACTTCCCACATCACACGTCATTGGGGCCAGCCTCACAGCCTTCCACAAAGCAAGGATCAAACCCAAGTGTCACCTTGTCCTCTGGCACCTTAAAGATGCCAGAAAAAAACCTAGCAAATTAACATGTCGTCCCATGTGAAGGCNCCCAAGTGTCACCTTGTCCTCTGGCACCTTAAAGATGCCAGAAAAAAACCTGGCAAATTAACCTGTCGTCCCATGTGAAGGGACTTGGGCAAAGCACCTTGTAGCTTCCAATTGTTACCAATTTGGGCATCACCACCTTGCCAGCAACTAGCACACTCAAAGCCTCAACCAATGCTTCTTCCATGAGGTCAATCCTAACCCCACAAAACACGGTAGAATTATCCTACCAGTTGGTGAAAATTTTGCCATCTGGCAGTGTCAAACCCCCCATCAGCTGACGTAGCAGACCATCCCAACCAACACACTTCATGAGGTCCCACAACTCCACTTTACCCTAATAACGCTCACACAAAGGTTCAAACATTGGCATCACTCCCATGGTAACCGTGACTCCCACCACAATGTGATACCTTCTATAGCAATGTGCACTAGTGGGGGAAGTAGCACCTATCGAAAAATCAGCCAATTTCGTGCCCACCACAAGCACCAAAGAATGGCAGTTGCTTGTGAATCACCGTTTAAAATGATAGGGGGCATGAAACCAACCACCCTCCATGTCGCCCAACTAAAAGGGCACTCAAACGCAAGATGGTTCCATGTTTCTGCCATTTTGAGTGCATGCAGGACACATGTCCTCAATCCATAACCCCCTACGTTGGAACTCAACACGCACCAAAATGGCAGCATGGTTTATTAACCATAAGAAGGCTTTGATCATTTTCGGAAAGCACCCCATCCAAACAAATAACCACCCAGGCATGGCCGGAAACTGATAATTAATAATCAAGCATGGTGGTACCATATTCCAACCAAGTTGATTCATCCGAAGCGCATGTTGACAAATGGTACACCATAGAATCGAATCATAAGGCATCGCAGTCCACTGCCAATAATTATTTCTCATAATGTGAACCCACGACGCCTCATTCAAACCAACCCATGACAATCTGTGCATTAACTCTTGTTAGCCTACCATCACCAGGTTAGAAAATTTCAAAATTCCCATCTTGTCTACCGCCTAGGCCGCACCACAGTATCCCAAGCCACTAAATGCAAACGGTGCCCTACTTTCCCCCCAAACCAAACAAAACTCTGAATTAATTGGTCCACCTTGTTCCTTATATCTAGGAAGGAGAGGCAATGACGCTATGAAATGAGCAATAGGCAACNNCCCAAAAAAAGATCAATGGAATAGGTTGCAAATGATTGTAAGTGAAGGCACAAATCAACAAAATCACTACTGAAACCTTTACTCAACATAACATCTAGCAAAGCATCCCAAGAAATAGTGTCATAAGCTTTCGTAATGTCAAGTTTAAAGTTTAAAATACAACCCTAGGAACTATGTCGATCTTAGGAAGTGAAGGATTTCCTAAAGCAAAATGACCTGATCTTGTAGGAGCTAAACTTTCACAAACCCCACTTAGTTATTGTGCATGAGCCTTGGCATCAAAGGAGCCATCCTCCTAACTAACAACTTAGCAAAAAGGTGAAGGAGCATATTGCACACTCCAATTGGCCTATAGTGTAATGGCTCAAATGAGAAGGCAATCTTAGGATTAAGGACGATCCGTGAACAGTTAATTTCACAAAAAATTTGTCTTCATCTAAGCATACTGTTGAAAGCATCCATAACATTTTCCCCCAACACATCCGCAAATTCCCAAAAAAATTCGATGGGCCACCCATCATGTCCAAGGGACCTACCTAGCTTAAGATCCCCCATGGCCCTCTCCAATTCCTACCATGAGAAAGGCTCAAGTAATTTCTGGTTATCCTCGACAATGAGAACCTTCCGCACCGGCACTAACAATGGCTCCCTCTCCCGCAACTAGCATACATTCACCCAATAAGAGTGGAATTCCTGCACAATCTCTAGTGTCTACTCCAACACCTATCCTTGTCTAACCAAACTTGGCACCCTCTTTGCCAACTAGTTAGCTTGAGCCACCACAAAGAAAAAACTCGTCAACTGATTGCCATCTTTCAACCATTTGTTCCTCAAGTGTTGCCTCCAATACTTTAATTCTTCTTTATCCAGTTGTTGGAGTGTGAAAAGGAGACCTTGCTCTTCCTAGGCTAAAGATTCCCCCTACCCCCCCTCTTGCCTTGCCTGAACACGTAGGAGCTACTACTCCAATGTCCTGTGATGTAAATGGAAAGTATATTTCTCTTCCGGTCGATGCAAGCGAATTTCGTTCTTCAAAAGGTTAAGCCCATTGGTGAGGAATTCACATGGATCGCTAGCTGAAGGATAGCATTCCGAAATTGCAGCAACCAAAGGCCATAGCCATGATTTCATGAGCCAAGCTCTCTCAAAGCAGAACCGCGACACTAGGGGGTACAACTCCCTCTCAACCCAACAGATCAATGACCTATGATCCGTGGTCCGCCTTTCTATCCCAGCGACACGCACCACCTACCTCAACAAGATGAACGACCCCACCCACACCCATTCAATCCTTAACATCACTTTGGTGTTACCTTCCCAATGGTTGCTCTAGGTATAGCAACAGTTTGCAATCTCAACATCCACCAGATCATACCGATGCAAAAACTACAAGAATTGTTCAACACCTGATAACATGGTGCAATCATCCCCTATCTTCTCCCAAGCATATAGGTGTTGGTTAAAGTCCCCCACAACCATCCAATGCCGCCTATCAAGGATTAACATTGCAACTCTCCTCAGCTTGTTGAGGTATTTCTCCCACTCTTGCTTCCCATAGAAATTAGTGAGCCAAAGCCTGGGAGACGGTAAGTGAATGGTAATGTTCCAATCTGAAACGTCTAGCAAGTGGAAATTTAGCCTAGAAATCACTGCTAAGCCACCAACATGTCTCTAGCAAGCCACCTGTTGGACATACCAACCTTCCCATTGCAGGAATCCAAATTCCTGGTGTTATAGCATTGTTTCTTGTAAGCACACAACATCGCATTTATCCCTGTGCACAATCTTCTTAAGGGCATGTTGCTTATAGCGGGTGCCCTACCCTCTATAATTCCATATCATAATCTTCATGGTCAACCAATCATATGTTTCCAATAGCCCTCTTTGAGGGTCGTTTGAATGCCTAAATTGATTTCCAGTTGGATTTGTCGGTTGTGCACCACCAACATGGATGGGTAGCAAACCTTCCCCACTTCCATTGAGACCTTAAATCCATCACCACTAAAATCATTAGACCGTAGGATCTCCCCCATGCCCAGTCTAGATGAGCCCCTAACCACGAACACCCAATCCCCAAGAGGAGGCAACTCCTTACTCTACTGCAATGGCTCCGATGGCATGGCAAAACCATCCTCAATAGCCAAGTAGACCGGCACATTATCCATCTTCCCTAGATCCTGGTCAACCTGCTCCAAGCTGGCTACCTCCAACTCCTCTAGCAGTAGCTCCATAACCTTTGTAGGTGATTGTGAGGGGCCTCGTGGCTTATCGGCCCTTATAGGCTACACCTAGCACACTACCCACCCCTTACTTTTTACCTACTTCTAGCCCTTTGTGTCCCTTGCATTTGCTTTAGCCCTACAAGTTTCCGTTCTATGGCCTAGTTTACCACAAATCTTACAAGACTCACCCCTAGACCTCGACACTATGCCCTCCAGTAGTAAATTCTTGTATTCAACTATAATTTGTTCCTCCCCAAAAGGTAGTGCCAAAACCACTTCCTTGAGAAGGTCCGTAGGTGACAGGCACCACCAAACACAGAAACGAGCAAAGCCCATATATTCCATCATCATGGTAAACTTATCCAGAACAATGAACTCCCCGAAAAATGCAAACATGCCCCGGATCCAAACCAAAGCCTAGGAGAAGAGATCCTTATCTCGGTGCGAAGCTAGCTGCCATGGGGTGAGAGCTAGTTCCCACGTACTGAAAAACCAAGGACCACCCAAAAGGATTCAAGCCTAGTCCTAAACACTACGGAAAACAAAGAGGATGAGCTCCTCTAATAAACTTCACAACCCAATGTTGCCGAGTCCCCAGGTAGCAATGACCCATTTCCGAACGAGCTCCAGCTTGGACCACGTCCCACTTGAAACAAAGCTTTCTATAAAACTCCACTCCATCATGCCTAAACCCTCTGATGGCACATGGGGAATCTCCAATCTTAAGGAACTGTCAATCTTCACTAAGGCCCTAGAAAACCCCTGGGTCTCAGCATCATCCCACAACCCCAAGCTAGACCTGGCACCACCCGACCCCAATGCACCCTTGCTTGTGTCACCAACCAGCCCGCTCCCATCCAGCCCTTTGCTGCCCCTAGCCGAACTGTTACTTCCCATGCCAGCAAACCTACCTGTTCCTGCTCCCTCTCCCTCTCTACCTCATCCCATGGTAGTCTTCATCCTTCTCAAACTCATATATATATCTATTATTTGGCCAAGATAATCTTTTATATTTTTCAAATTAATAAAATCTTAAATTGATTCACTAGGAATTGATTTTCACATTGAAAACAAAAATCAAAACCACTGTATTATATTCAATGAAAATTCTCATGAAAATTTTCATCCCTTCACCCAACTTTATGACAAAAATTATTTATTTCAAGGGACAAAACCCAAGTAACAAAGTAGAGGTAGTTGGTCTCTCGGAAAAACTCTCAGCCATAATAATAATTCCTCCTTAGCTATTATGACAATTGAAAAAACCATGACAAGGATAGCTTCCCATCACTATTACACCAATAAAATTATTTTATCATGACCAAGGACTCTCTTGGACAAGGCTGGTAGTTGGCCTCTCTACAAAATAAGGACTAGCTAAAAGAAGACATTTCAAACATCAAATCATCTGCAGCTAAGAATTTATGTGAAACCCACACTGCATAGACATCTCACATAGCCGATAACACGATCCAGACCAGAGAGAACATAACATAGTCCATGACATGAACTACCTAAGTTTGATACATACTAAAGTAGCTTGATGAAAATATGATAATTCACAAAAAAGCATTCACTGCAAACAGATTGCAGCATTACTAAACTATCAACACAATGAAATAATGAATGACAGAATGACCAATTAGATCAGCTCAGAAGAAAAAGACAAAATGACTGTTTGAAATAAATCAAAACAATGAAACATACCCTTCATAATTGGAGAACCTCTCTGTACCCACAATTTCAATTGATTCATTGTCATCCATGCCCGGCAGAAAAAGCATACCAACTATCAACTCTGGGTTCAGCATGAAGCGAATTTCTTCCTATCAAAATACAAACAAATTAAATTTCCCAGAACATAAAAATAGCAAATTTACATTGAACAAGGGTAAAGTAAAGTAAATGTCATATCTTGAAGAATGCAGAACAATTTCATGGACCACTTCAGAGAAACATTAAACAGAACAATAATTAAGAAATATATAGGAATGATCTCAGTAAATGTCATTCCAAGATAAGCTTGAAATTAACTATTAATTAATTTTTAAAAGAAAAGAAAAGAAAAAGAATTCAGATATAACTCATAGATGCCAATTCAGAACATTTAATGATGATTACAAATGACAACATCCAAATTATATCTGTAAAAAAAAATCCCAATTTCCATTCTAACAATTCAATTTGGATCTCTAGATCGGAACTGCTTGCTGCAATCAAGTCAATGCAGACCAACAAGGCAACGGGACCAGACAAGTGGCCTATAGAATTCTTTCGAGCATTTGAAGACGTTATGGGGGCAAATCTGTTGGATGCCTTTAACTGTATGCTTAGTTGGCAACAGGTCAGAAGAGAGATCAACTGTTCACGAATAGTGTTGTTGCCTAAGGTGCCCCACCCAACCTCGCCAACTCATTTTAGACCTATCAACGTGTGCAATACTCTATTGCGACTGTTTTCTAAAATGCTTGTTGAGCGTCTAACACCTCTGATGAGAAAACTAGTGGGAGAACACCAGGCTAGGTTTGTTAAAGGTTGTTTTCTACAGGATCAGGTCTTGATGTTGCAGGAGATTCTGCATTTCCTAAAGCAGGCCAAGTTTCCTGGAATGTGTATTAAATTGAACATAACTAAGGCATATGATAGAGTGAGCTTGGCAGCATTAAGAGAGATAATGCTATTGATGGCTTTGACCATGGGTTCATCAATCTGTGTATTCAGATGCAAAGTGGCAGTTGGTATTCGTTTGATATCGATGGGAGGCTTTGGGGGTTCCAAGTGCCAAAGAGAGAGCTAACATAAGCAAACCCCCTGTCACCGCTATTGTTTATCTTGGTGACGGATTGTCTTGTCAAGGGTATGCAGGGGCTGAACATCGCAGGGGTCCAATGTCTAACGACACATTATGCTGATGATAAGATCTTGTTTGCTAGGGTGGCTGTGCCACAAGCGACAACACTAAAGAGATGCTCAAAAGAATGCAATGTGAGTTGGGGCTCGAGATTAATAGGGGTAAATCAGCTATCCACTTGATCAAAGCAAGGGGAGCTATGGGGGGAAGGATTGTCCAGCTGCTCGCGATCTTGGCGAGTAGGATACATGACACTTACTTGGAGATGCCAATTTTTGAATGGCAGAAGTAGAGGGTGTAGTTAGGGCTGGTGGAGCAGTTGTAGATGAAAACCACGCATTGGACGACCCGGTTTCTATCCCAAAAAAGGGAAGATGGTGCTGGCATCGACAGTGCTTATGGCTACTGCCCGATTCGTGACTTCGATGGCGGTACTACCAACTAGGGTCAAGCAGAAGATTGACCAGATCATCTGATGGTTTGCGTGGTTTGGTGGAAAAGGTGGAAATAAACTTCATTTGGTGTGTTAGGCCCAGACAGCGTGCTGGAAATTGGTGAGGGGAATTGGGTTGTTGTCCTTCCAAGCTAAGGTTACACTAGGAATGCAAAGGCCGGTTAACAGGTTTATGGGCCAGGCAAATGGGCCAACGTCGTGGGCGCAACTACTACGGAAAAAATACCGCTATTGGAAGGCTAATACGAGGAGCTCACAACTGTGGAAGAACATATGCAAGCATATTAGAGCAATGGAGGCCAAGGACCTACTGGGGAAGCCTCCGAAAGAGGTGATTAAGACAATGCACCGACAGAGGGATGGAACGAGGTCTAAAGGGGTAGGCTACCCAAGAAGGTCAAAGCTTTCGGATGGCTTATAAAACATAGGGTGCTACCTCTAAGGGTTGTTTTGCAAGAGCAAGGGATGAATGTGAATGCCATCTACCCTCTCTACGCTGCTCGTGTTACAGAGGCATGCTGCACCGTGGCAAAACACGCTTGGCAAGAGGAGAGGGTGGCATGTCAGGAGGAAGCACAGAGGCAAGCGGATACCCAAAGGATCCAAGACCTGCAATGGATGGAGGATATGGTAAAGGGCCACCATGTGGAACTAACACAGCTAATGGAGGAGAACAAATAGAGGATGGAGATGGGTTGGATGCAAGAGGGTTGGCAGCTGCCGCCAATTGAAATGCTGCAAGTGGTGGAGGAGGTGGAAGTCTCCTAGAGTCTAGACAAAGAGAGGGTGTTGAAGGGTAGACGTTCAAGTAGCGGCATGGGGGGTGCTAGGGAGCCGGTTGGGATAGGCAAGCGTTCTATAGCTACATGACTTCGAGGCATCCTGGGGAATCGTTGTTGGATAGGGTAGGGTCTATAGGGTTGTAGAGTTGTCGAGTTCTGGATGCTGCGTTTTGGAGGATGTTGGAGAATGCAAGGATTTTGGGAAATACTCCTATTGATTGATTTTGAATGGGGCCAAATGACGTTGGCCTAGGCTATACGCCCTTTACAACTTCTTAATTTTTTGGACTAATACATCTTGAATTTTTCTCCCAAAAAATTTGCCTAATTTTTCAAATATTCAGAAAACCTTTTAATTTTTCTCATTCCTAACTTTTATATGAAAAAGATATGGATTTATTAATATACAATATGAATAAATCTAGCTTGGAAAACAAGAACAGAAGACAATAAACTTAAAGAGAAGTATACAATATTGCATTAATGTTAAGTGAAATTAACTGTTATGTTGTAATAGATTTAATAAGAATCAGTATGCTGCAACTACTTCAATTGAGGTTATCATGTTTTGATTTAAGCTTTTATCTATGCAAAACTTAAATTTGAATATTGTATCTATGTCTTGAAACGGATTTTTCCCAAAGATACAAAGCCTTTCAGATGTCATTACACATTGGCATGTTCCTGAGGCTTTTAATCTACTGCCATGGACTGTTGCCTATTAAGGTTCAACTGTTATTACGTATAATCAGGACTATTTGTGACTCCACGGATCATAAACATAATTTATTTCTTTAAAAAATGTTGTATTTTTAAGTTGTTTTGGGAGTTGATGTTTTTAGGTCATCTCAAGTTGACAATCAGGATCCTGTAAGATCTTTCCACTGTGAGTGGCAACCCAAATTTCTGCAATCTATAAATTCCACAGCAGGAGAATAGTAACATTTGGCACACTGAATGAATTCATGGACACACTGATAGTGATATAGCAACTGTGCTGAAGATTAGGGTCCATGGCTCGGTACTTTTGTTCTCTCTTCAAAAGAGAAAATACAGATTCCACAGAAGATTCCCAAGGTTGAGCTGGATTGTTACAACTTAGGATAATATATTGACCTACATGTGACCTTAATACTCGATTAAGCTTAAACTTGTTTTAAAGCTTATATATTTGGAGATGTGTCTAATGCGTTTAAGTTAATATGAAAACTTTTGATTGGGTGATTTAAGAAAACCTACCATTTATTCACAATTTCTTTTTAAATATTTATTACTTTAAGATAAAAAACATATTAAATTATTATACTTGATGAGTTCGTAGAGGGGGGCTGTACTAGGGGAGACTTGGAAGTGGCTGTTGGGACTATTAAAGCACACTCCCGGTTGGATGATATCATGCACCTCCGAGTTAGTGGGCAGCCGGCAGAGGGAGTGANGGGGAGAAGCAGCATGGTTTTACAATGCTAGAGGACTGGCTCTAACCCCCTGGCGGCCAGGGGCGCATCGCGAACCAAATTAATTCACTCGTGCCTCGATATGGGTGCGTGTTTTTGGGATTCCATGAGAAATGTGGAATCTTGAGTTCCTTAAACGTATTACAAGTTTCTTCAGTGATTTCATTACTTTCAACAAGGTTACACAAACAATGGAGCGGATGGGCTTTGCCCATTTCTATGCGTGGAGAACCCTTTCCTAGAAAGACCTCATCAAGGAGGTGGTCCTTGAGCTCCCAAGCAAGAAGGAACAGCTCCACGCCGAGTTTGAGAATTTAGAGGTTGAGCAGCCAGTCGAGAAGGCATCCCCTCTTCGAAGGGGAGGGGGGGTGGGGAAGGGGCTACTCCCTATGTATAAAGAACAGGCACCGCAAACCAAACTGTAGGGCTCAGGATGGGGGAGCAAAGCTAATGCAGGTCAAGACCCGTAAGCTGGAAGATAATGGGGATTGGTTGATTGTTGGATGCAAAGGACGATTGGCACCCTGACCCCCACCCCCTCCCCTACGAGCCTCCCCACTGCAATTGGTCTCCCTGCCGCAGTGGGTGCAAGCTTGTGGCTCTTCTCCAACTTCTCAGCCATTAGTTGAGCCGATAGTCCCCAGGATTGTGCTCTCCACACACCCCCCTCCCCCCACCCCTCTCCTTGGCAACTCAATTGTCTAATGATGCAGGATGTAGCCCAATTGTGCAAGAGGGGGGTTGCCCTGACCACCCATCTGAGAGTCTAGTGAAAGAGAAGAAAACGAAATAGAACATTGACTTGGGATTGCAACAGACCCTACGAGAGGTCTACCACTGCTGCTCAACCGGTCATACATGAAGCTTTTATCATAGAATTGTAGGGGACAAGGTATGCCCTATAAAAGAAATACCGTACGACAGATTGTTTGTGATAAAGACTGTAACATTGTATGCCTTCAAGAGACCAAGCTACAAGAGACAAAGGCATGCCATCTCCAGTGGGATGGTCGGAAGGCATACCTACAACCCTATGTGGGGTAGGCGGGGGGTCTAGCTATCCTAGCATGTTTTGACATGATCTTAGTTGACTCGTCGCAATGGGCTATGATTGTTCACATTCCCTTTCGGGGTCTGTGGCTGACCAAAGAGACTGTGTGAGTTGGAACATGTGGCGGCATTGGTGCAGGATTGCCTTGCTTGGCTTGTGGTTGGGGACTTCAACCAATGGTCCACTCTTGGAAAAGTCTAGTGCGGGCTGCTTCAGCCCCCCACCCCCCCCCTTTTCTCACCCGCGAGCACTAGGAGTTCCAAGACTTCTTGGCATCTCACTCATTGGCATCTCACCCGCGCGGCTTCTTCGTTTGAAGCAGGCTATCCGATCCTTACCTGTGGAGGACAAGTTTTTGTTCCAAACAAGCTGTACAACCCTTCGAATCTAACTAGCGCAAATGCAATCCCAACAAGAAGCTGGGGAGGACCTGGAAGCCGAGGAACATAATCTTTTGATGCAACTACAGGCACTGGACTTAGAAGAGGAAACCTATTGGAAACAAAGATCGCAGATTAGATGGCTCAGATGGTGCAGCCAAAACACGTGAATGGAGCCAACAACACGGGCTAGAGACTAGCACGGGAGAGAGAGTCGATGATCTGAAGGACATGGCCAGAGAATTGGCACAATATTGGGAGACAATCTAGGCAAAGAAACCCACAATACTTGTGTCTATTCGGGTTCGACGGGTGTTGAACAAAGAGGATAACGCTACATTGCTGACCTCGTTTTCCTAGCCTGAGTTAACAACAACGATTGAGGCCATGCCTGGAGGGAAAGCGCCTAGGCTAGATGATTGGAGTCTCAAAATTTTCAAAACTTTTATTGATATTGTGGGACCCAACATCCTAAGTGCCTTAATCTAATGCTGGCCAAGAAGTAGGTCCGCTGTGAGCTCAACTGCTCCCAAATCGTGTGCATTCCCAAACGTGTTGATGCATCCTCCCTAGAACATTTTCAACCCATTGGGGTCTACAACGTGCTGATCTATATTTTCTCTAAGATGCTTGTGCAAAGGTTAGCTCCCCTCATGTCCAAACTGGTAGGGGTTAATCATATGGGGTTTGTTCAGGGACGAACCCTACAAGACCAGCTCCTCCTAATGCAGGAGATCTTCCCCTCTATTCATCTTTTGAAGTTCCCTGGGCTATGCCTCAAATTAGACATCACCAAGGCTATGATACGATCAGCTGGGAGGCACTTGCTGCCATTATGCAGCAAAAAGGCTTTGACCCAGGTTTTATCTAGCTCTGCATTCACGAACAATCTTTGGCTAGCTTCTCCTTTGATGTGGGCAGGCAGTTATGGGGACTCTCATCCCTAGGCAGGAGATTACGGCAAGGGGACCCTCTTTTGTTGTTACTTTTTATTATCAATATGGACCTTTTGTGATATTATTGCAAGGCTACGGGCGTACGAGCCCTAAAAATTGCTAGGGTGGAATGTTTGGCTGAACACTATGCTGACGACACGATGCTACTTGATCAAGCTGGGACCCACAAGCGTGTGGCATTAACTTGGCACTTACCTGGATGGCTGCCGAGCTTGGCCTGGTGATAAACCGTGCAAAGTCGACTACACACTTCCTCAATGTGGACACTCAGGTGAAAGACCAGGTTTTGCAAATCTTGGGGATCCCTTCTGGAACAATCCGGGACTCCTACCTTGGCATTCTGCTGTTTCATTGGGGTCGTTCTATTTCTTGAGGGGTGATTTTGGAAAAAATCAAGACATGGATCGGAAACTGAGTGAACCGTTTTCTTACTCGTAAAGGGTGGTTGGTGCAAGCATCAGGGGTGCTAGTGGCAATGACACGTTTCGTGGCCACTGTTGCTACCCCCCACATGCAGTAAGTCAAGCTACAAACAAGCTCATACGTCACTTTGTGTGGTTGGGGGTAGAGGGGGTGCAAATTGCAACTAGCCAATTGGTACTAGATTGTGTGCCCTTAGTCTACAAGGGGTTTGGGGATTTCGAAATTCAAAGACAAGTTGACACTCGATCAGCAATGGCTACTGCTTCGTTTCACCCGCCAAAATGAAGAGATGACCCAGTGGATACAGATCATGACTGTCAAGTGTGTTCAATGGTAGTCGGGGAAGCATGACTCAAGGCCATGGCATACACTTTGAAGCCATGCACTATAAATGTAGTCACGGGGATGGTTGGAATGCGAGCCACGCCACCTGTTATCAACCATGTATCCATCGATGCCAAGATGGAGTCAAATATGGCAAGGGCGTTTGCCCAAGAAAATTAAAGTCTTTTTATGGTTGCTAGAAAGTAATGCATTACCAATACGGATGAATTTACGAAGGTGTGGCCTTGATATCAATGACACCTACCCGCTATGCGAGAATGCACCCGAGACCATTCCGCATTTCGCCTTCCAATGTCTTTACATGCATGCCATGTGGCACGCAATGGGCTAGCCTCCCCTGCTAACGATGTCTAGAAATTCCCAAGCCACCTTGTTTTTATGGGTGGTTTGGAAAATCTGCAACCATAAAGTTTTCCAACAATGTCAGTTGCGCCCCCCCTCCCCCCCCTTTGTGCAGGTGGTTTCACGAGTCACAGCTGCGTGGAAAGAAATTGATACAACAATGGAGGTTACACCAACCTATGAGCCTGACTATGCAACATTCTAGGACAACGCTGAGTCATGGGGAATGGTGGAGTAGTATGGCTAGAGTAATGTCCTACTGCGGCTAGTGGGCAACCTAGCCCTCCTGGACGATGCCTTCTATACCAACTGGCAAAATGACTGCACATTTTTTTGGGGTGTCAAAATTATTCTCACAGAACCTGCGATTGCCAGATCTCTGGGGACCCAGGAGAGTGAAGTCATTTTGCCCACTACTCAAGGGCTACAGGATGCTAAAATGTTTTTCACTAGGCCAGTGCCATGCATGCAACGTAGACAGGTGTCCAAATCCACCCAACCACTTGTTTGGGCTCGAGCTGCTAAGCTAGTGGACCAATTTTTTGTACAATCTGGAAGCGGGTCCAAACTCCAAGGCATCCACTTTGTGTTTCTCAAATGCCTAAAGTTGGGGATTAGGGTTAATTTGCCTTGCTTCTTTCTGGTTGTTTTACAACAGAAGTAGAGGGGGCACCATTCTAGGCTTATTGTGGCCCTTTGGCGGGGGTGTGACCGTAGGCGGGGCAGGGACAAAGTCCCAACCCCTCAAGGTCGTCATTGCTTGGACCCTCCCAGTCAAATCTGATTGGGCCGTCGAGGACTGGGCTTGCAGTGGTTTATTCCCAAAAGCAGGTTGGCCACCGGGAGTCGAGTACCTCCAACCCTATGGCAGTGCTAGACACATCCCAACAGTCGATGTCGGAACACGAGGTTTTACGGGATGAGGAGTTGCACCGCATGGTGGCAGAGGCTGCGGTTGTTGCTCATGCTGAAGAAAGGTGTGACGAGGAAGGCAAGTGGGACAAAGCCCTCACGCATGCATAGGCTAAGCTGGAGACCCGTTTCCGTGAGTGGGAGCAAGAGTTGCTTCAGCAGCAAACCCTATTGGCGGAGGCTGCCCAGGCCCAACTAGCTTACGAGCTCCGTGCCCAAAACCAGGAGGAGCTATTACAAGAGGAGGCTAATCGTAGAGAGCGCAAGGGGGCAAAGTGGGCACAACAGGAGCAAGAACAGGATCAAGAAAGATAGAGGCAGAGGTAGCTGGACCGGGCACATGAACAAAGCGTGCGCCAATGGCTTCAGGAAGGGCACTGTCCATACATTGTTCTAGGCATCAACTGCGACTACTCGTGGGGAGTGCTCCAGCAACACATCTGCCAGACGTCCATGCATTTCCACCTGAACAAGGGGACATCAATTGAGGAGCAGAATCGACGAGAGGCGGTCATGCAAGCTATTCAACAAGCAGCCAGTTTTGTGGATTCCGAGTTGCACCGTAACACATTGGATATTCTCTACACCCTCGAGCACCCGCACTACATGTGTCACAGACTCCCAACAC
>MNCI01028288.1:156760-205872 GCA_015680685.1 Gnetum montanum | reverse complement strand
GTGATCAATCTGCCAGAGCTTCGCTACACTAGCCAGGATTCGGAACTGAAGGGAGTGCCGCCTCTTATTTATAGAAATAGCGGCGCGACGCGATATCGCGTACGCGATATCGCAGGAGAAGACGCGATATCGCGTACGCGATATCGCGGCCTAGTGAAAACCGCGTCTCATCAATTAGCTTTTCTACTTTTGTGTTTCAACACAAAATTACATTCATGTAACTATATAACCCACTTCATCTTCTTTGCACTTAACTTCTTTTGATAGTTTAGAAACTATATTGCTTTGATGTCTATCCTCAAACTAAAATCCTTAGGTAGAAAGTAATGCCTCGAATGCTTGAATAATAGCATACAACTCTTTCTCATATATGCTATAGTTTTGCCTTCACTTATTCAAATTTTCTAAAAATAAAGCAATAGGCCTACCTTCTTGTAAAAGTACCCCACTAATGGTAAGTTCACTTGCATCCACCTCCATCTAAAAAAGCTTCTAAAAATTTAGAATTATGAACACCAGTTCACTTGTCAAGTTTTCTTTTAATAAGTCAAAGCTCCCTTAGATTTCATTATTCCACCTAAAATCTTTATTTTTCTTTGGCAAAGTAAACATATGCCATGAAATACTACTAAAATGTTTTATGAACTATTTATAAAAACCTACAAAACCAAGGAATGATCTTACATCCCCAACATTCTAAGGAGCTGGCCAATCCCTAATAGCCTTCATCTTAGTAGCTTCCATATAAATTTGTTTTTAGAAATTACATATCCTAAATATATAATTTTCTTCTTGAAGAAATGACTTTTCTTCACATTAATCACCAAGTGTGCCTCCTCCAACTTAAGACAAACCATCTTCAATTTATCTAAGTGATCTTCCTTATTACAACTATACACCAAAATATCATCAAAAACGATAATACAACACTTACCAATCAAGTCCTTCAATACATTATGCATCAACCTCATGAATGTAGCAAGTGCATTCATGAGCCCAAATAGCATCACCAACCACTAAAATAAACCATCTAGTGTTTTGAAAGCTATCTTCCATTCATCACCAAGTCTAATTCTAATTTGATGGTAACCACTCTTTAAATCAATTTTGCTAAAAATCTCTACATTGGTAAAGATATTAAGGATATCATCCATCCTTGGAATAGGAAACTTGTACCTTATTATTATCCTATTCACTACCTTAAAATCAATGCAAATTCTCCATTCATCGATGTCCTTATTTGACACTAGAATCACTGGAACTACACAAGGTTGAATGGATTCTCTTACAAATCCATTTATAGGTAACTCTTCTACTTGCCTTTGCAATCTAGCCCTTTATTTTGGTGCCATCTAGTATGCTCTTTTGTTTGGAATGGTAGCATCAAGGATAAAATTAATTTGATTCTATACATTCCTCATTGATGGAATACATCCAATTCCTCCTTGAATACCTTGGAAAATTTCTCCTTCAAGCCTAGCACACTTGTAGGAAGTCCAACTTGCACATCATCACGGTTAGATCAATTGTTGATACAACAAAAAATCCAGAACCAATTTCATCATGTTCCTTAATGTATTCCCTCTTTTCTAGAAGGATTAAGGAAGCATTAAGTGATCTTTGCTACCTCACTTGTTCAACCACCATTGGAATTAACTCATGGATTCCATCAAATCTATCTATACTTCATATATTTCTTGATTTATTAAACTAAGCACCATTCTCAAAATTCCAAGGCCTACCAAGAATTACATTAGCACAATCTATTGAAAGCGCATCATACTTAACAACATTATGAAAACATTCAATTTTAAATATCAAAGTACATTGTTCCCTCACTTCTTGAGAAAATATCTAGATAACCAATGCACTTTATAGGGTCTAGGATTAGTTACTAAACCTAATCAAGCAACTACCCTAAAAGAAATAACATTTTCTTGGGCTTTTCCATTAATCAAGACATGAATCCATTTCCCACTAAGTAAACATCTAGCTCTAATCTAAAATAGCAATTCTTTATTAAGATGGTCTTCTATATTCACATTTCCAATGAAAGCATAAGAATTTAATTTAGAAACTTTCTTAATATTTGAAGCATTAGGATTACTGATGAGCAGTGAGGTACCCCTACACTCAACCATACGAATACAAGCATGTACGCATGATCTGGTCTAACTCCATAGACAGACTAGTTGTGGTATCTAGATAGTTATACGTTGATCGTAGTTCGTTGTCTTCCCACCGGGACTAGTATTGGCTTGTCACGTATGGTTTAGTCCAAAGTGATATGAATGATGGAATCCTAAACTAATGCTACTCCTAGAGATGATGGAAAATAATCTTGACTTAAGCTAATAGGCAATAAAAAGAGAAATATAAACTAGCCTAAGTGTGATGGGCATCCATCCTTAATCATCTGTGCACATCTTGGACCTCATGTACTACTTCTGAGATTACCAAACACACATTACTTAAGCACTCTTAGATACACTACTAGGTTACCAAGTAGTTACACTTAAATGTTCGTGATTAAGTCGTACTCATTCCACATTTGACAACAGGAATGGTAAATGATGATAAAGAAAATATGAACTAAAAAGACAACAATAAACAATAAATAATTAACAATTAAAGTAATTAAAAGCTAATTGAATGCTGCAATGATGGAGTAATCTTGATCTTTATTGTCAATCATGTGCATGTCCAAGTACGTCACACTCAAACAAAGGTTTTGTACAATTACAATCATCACACTGTAGGCATGCACTAGGGAAAGAACTAAAACTAACTGGAAACTAATAAAAAGACTCTACCCTTTGACTTACAAGCTCCCTTCTTAACTATGCACCCAAATTTTGTATTTATAGGCCTACATAGGAATCATGATATCATGTATTCAATATCATTATCCAGGCTACGATATTGCGTACCCGATATCGAGGATCCGATATTGAGACCTGGCAAATCACAATTCATCATACCCCCACAACTAAATAACAACTCGTCCTCAAGTTAGAAAAAATAAGAATGAGTTCAATTGATTACACAGTGGATTGGTATGGGATTACTGACTAACTAGGAATTACTCATGCCGTAGTGTGGGATTGACCAAAACAAAATTTGGATACAAAAATAAAATTACAAAAAGCAAAATTTTTTGGAACTCATGTGGTTCCTGGTGGTGGTTAGTCCTCCATGGGTCTCTTCCCCTTATCTTGTGCTCCAGGTTTTGGAAATGGATGTCTCTAAATAAGTGCCTAGAGTTTTTCTTCTTTGGTTTGAAGATCCTGTGCCATCCATGCTAATGCTCCAATGTTTGATGGAGTCGAGACCTCCCATGTGCACAACAGTTGTGGGGACATCTGATTGGCCTTGACATACCAAGCCACAAACAACCATCATTCCTCTTCATAGGCTCTAGCTTTATCCTTGCATTCTTGGTAGTCTATGAGCCATCGAGCCAGATCCACCATGACATCTTTCTATCCTTGGTGGCTGGTCTTGACCACCTCTAATTTAGAATTTGCTACTTCTAATTTTTGCAATGTCTTCTTGTGTTCAGCAAATTCTGTTTCATATTTAGCATAAGTGGTTGCTACCTACTTCTCCAATTCTATTCTCTAGCATCCTATTGTCAACATGGCTAAGTTGGCATACCTTAGGATTTCCAACTCCATGTACTCCATGAGATCTTGTATCTATAGGTCCTGGATTTTCAGTTCTACTTGGTGGAAAAAGGCATAAGTATCCAATATGGCCCGCCAATCAATGTTCTGAGAACTAAGAGTGTTAATACAAGCTTTTTCCATATGGATTTCTTTTTCAATCACCTATTTGTACATCCTAACCAAATCTCTGAAATGCTCCCTGAGCTTTTCATGTCACTTGGCCTCATTCTTCCACATGCTTATTTCAATCATCACCTTTTGATGGATCATGTGTACCTCCTCCATTGAGAGGGTTCTATTCTCTCTAGCAAAGTGATTCATATCCTAGTTGACCCTTATTAATTATTCTCAAAACTATTGAAAAATTTCTTCAAGAACATTCTTTTATTTTTCTACTATGGTCAATCGGAGATTTTCAATGGCAACGTGTTTATATTCTTCTTGTGAGGCCTTAAGAGCTTTGGCATGTGCATACGTTTAAGTTTGTGCCTTGGAAGCATCCCAATGAGGCTTCTCTTTTCCCTCTACCACTCTTTTATTCTCTACTAATAATTTAGTCAGCTGCTCTATCCAAAAGGATTCTAGCTGGTCTCCAGAGATGAATTGGAATGAATCCTGTTGTGCAGCTTGCAGGGTGATGAGCTTTTCTTGGAGTCTTTTTAAATCCTCCTCTGCATGTTTAGCCCTAACCTCTGCCATGACTAGCTTCCCTTTAGTAGAAATGAGGTTTGACTGTATTGTTGTGACATCTTGAGGGATGTTAAACAAGGACATCATCACTTGTCCTATCTGCAGCAACCAATCTAGAACATCCTCATGATCTACAAAAGTCATTGAGGGACCAACAAAGGTTTGAGCATCACGTGCTTGTATAAAATCTTCTGGTGGCATAACAAGAACATTAAATGATTCTTTTATGTGGTCTTCGACCACTTCTACTGCTCCCACTGCATCTTGGTGCTGCATGACCACTACTATGATGGCTTCACCAGTTTCTAATTGCACTTGAAAGGATGTAGCATTTCCAAAGATCTGTTGTGACCAATGTGATTTGCCTCCTCCTATTTGGATGGACATATTGCCCCATGTGCGATCAATTGAGACTATGGATTGTACGACATCATCAATGATCCTGAAGAGATTGGCTTCATCACAACTTCCCCAACTGACCGATTCAGTAATGGCCCTGAGATGGCTCATCTACGATCAATAGTCCTACAACCGTAGTGGCGATTGGTCTTTCTGGCATGTAGGTTGTGTGCTGGGCCCCGCTTCCTCTTCTTGACTGGGCCTTATGTCTAGAAGTTGGCTAGGCCCTATAATTTTAGGTGTAGTGGGCCCCACCATTTATCCTTGCTCAGGCTCCAATGTCTCACCAGCACTTTTCCTTGGGGCTAGTGGCTTTAGTAATTTAGCAAATGAGGTGTTTTGAGCCTTTCTGGGAACGTCATTGGTGTACCCTAGAATTCCAACACGTCGACACAACTTCCTAATTAGGCAAGGAAAAGGTAATGCAAACTTCCCTATCTTACATTTTTCAAACTGCCTTAAAATTTCTGTGAGATATAGATGGGGTAGGTTCACATCAACCTTGCCCATCAAGATGGCACTTCCTCTTGCCACATAGGTAGAAATTCTATTCAATCCTTTTGTTGGGAAAATGTGATATGTGCCAATTTTTAAGTAGATCCTCTCTTCACGTGTGAGCTCTCCATATGCTTTATCCTCCTTGTTGTACGTCCTCTTTAACCATATTTTGCACACATCTACATCAGAGCAAGTGGACAGGTGAGTAACCTTGGGCCCTATATTCAAAAGATTCAACACTTTTGAAATGGCCTTTGCACAGAAATCAATAGAAGTCCCACTAATATCGATGGTGGTGCCTTCTTCCTTGTTGTGCCAAAATTGGTACATCTCCCCCAAGTACCAATCATTACTCTCAAAGAGAACAGGCCACAATGGAGACCCTTTAAGTTGGTCTCTGATTGCCTCAGGGGAGAATTTAGTGAAAGGTCCAAAATTGAGTTCCACAATCACAGCTACTGATGTGGAACTATCATGAATTTCCTAAACACATTCCAGAGACAATGTGAGATGTTGTCCCTGTTTAGCTACACTACTATCTCCACCTTTGGCATGCCCTGATTATGCAGTGACAAGAGGTTCTTGATGAATGTTGAATGATCGTGCCTCCTACTCTACGTGTTCTTTGGAAGGCACTTGGCCTCTGCCTCTCCTTGGTTGTTTAGATGCATCTTGAGAGGATCCTCCTTGTTGTCCTCTTTTAGGGATCATCTACAATCACACGGGACTAATTATTAGTAAGGCTATTTATAAAATTAGATTAATACCTTACACCTTGCCCTTAATAGATTCATTTCTTTCTTAGTGTGATTCAGAGTTTGTGATTTTCATGAAAATTTTCCTAAAAGTTTATTATTGGGCCTAATTTTGATCAGGTGACTCCAAAAAATAATTTTCATGGTCTAGGTGAAGAAATAAAATTAATTTGGCAAATTTTTTTAAGATTTTTGAGGTCACTTACCCTTGATAATATCCTTGGGGCAATGACGAATTTCAAAAAAACTACATGTGACTTGAAGCGTACCCTTCCCCCATGACTAAGTTAAACATTCCGAGTTTGAGCAAGTTCAATCAGAATGAGAATCGGAGTGTTAATGAGCAAGTTATCAATGTTTGAATGATAGGTGCATAAGCTAGAAAATTCATGGAAGAAAATCTCAACTCCCCTCACATGAACAGTGAAAAATGATGTTGACATGCGCAGGGGGTCCATATATAGAGTTTTTATAGATGCAATATTGTGTACCCGCTAGAGCGAACCTGATATCGCATCAGACCCAATATCAGGTACTTAATATCGTGTCCCTTTGAAAATAGGGTACTTGGCAAAATTGATGAATTTTTGAATTTCTAAGGGAAAAAATGAAGGATTTAAGGTTAATTTGAAAGATTTAGGATAACATTGAAGAGACCTAAAGGCACCAGAAGTGTAATGAAGTGGAATTTTACAATGAAGTTCATGAATAGGGTAAGGAAAACGACATGTAGTGGTGCACAGGAACGTTTGAATTAAAGTGATGATAAAGGGAAAGAAGAATTTTAGTAATGCAATACTTGGAGGGTGTAAGATGATGTGGTGATGTGCAAAGAGTGCAAATTACAGAAGTTATGCAAGTGGATCCTCCCTAAAGCAAGTTCCTACCTATCATGCCCTTACGTAACTACACCTGAAAATGTCCATAGGTACTAAAAGGGTTAAATGTAATCCACACTAGTTCCACAAAACACACACATGTAGATACCACCATGATGAGGTATGAGTTCTATGCCACATAAGACATAAGTTAGAAATATGTAGATAGAGAGGTGAAATGAATTGTAGAAGGGATTGCAGAGATTGAGACATGAGGTGATTGACCCTGGGCACAATGAATCCTGAGTGTAAGGTGTGATTAATGTGTCATTAGCCCATTACTCCAAAATCAAGACCAAGTTCATGCCTCTGATGAGTGACATCGCATTTTTTTATCCAATGATGGACAACCATAAGAGCACTATGATAGCAAGGCATACAATCACTTGGCATTTTGTCCAAGGAAGGAGTAATTTGGAATTTCTTTGCGGCATGTTCTTCTTTGGTCTTTTCTTTAATGTTTTCTATTCTTTTCTACTTTTCTTCTTCTAGCCACTTTGGCACTTTCTCCTTTCCAACAGTGAACCAGAGAAGCTGCCAACCTTTAGGCATGGGTGCATGTCTTTCTAGTGTGACCCCCAGAATAGCATTGAGGTTCTTTATTGAGTGTCTTTATTACTCTTACTTCCATTTTTCGTTAGATCTACAAGGACCTTAGTACAACCAGAATGCATAATAACACCTACAGATGTCACCAAAGAGAATCCACAAGTCCCCTTGATGTCACACCCTGACTATTCCCTCTTAGTCCATCATTTTTCACTCTGGGCATAATGAGCACAAAATTACTTTAAATTTTAATGATGACAAGAATATCATCATACCTAGAGTAGAACCTCTTATTAATAGAATGGGTGGGTGGATGTTGTGGGCTCACTGTCCAACTAATTAGTCACCTGAGACTTGATAGCATAGAACAACACCTCAACTGACAAGCCACATGAGTATTTTATTCACTACTGAGATTACCCTCAATAAGATAAAACAATAAATTGGAAATGAAAAACTAAAAAACAAAAAATTGTAAAATCAAAGAAAAGGAAAAACATTTATTAATTCTGCTTGTTAGAATGGAGGTATCCCCCATAACTAAACTTTTGAACATGGCTAGAATTAATAAATGGAGAATACGGATCCATGCATGTTGGAAATATTGGAGCTTGGTCATATCTAAACCACTAGGTGTCTTTTGATGTGGTGGCTAGAATGTACCCAACTTGGGGTTCACACACTTGATTAAAGTTGCCATAATGGGGCAATTTATAAGATGTGGTCATATGATAAGGATTTGACCCACTATGGCACCTGTGACCGAAATATGATATGCAAGGATCACTATGTCTTCCTACGTGGTTAAATTCATTAGGCTGCATGGTTGTTGGAGTGTTTATTGATGGCCCTAATAAGATAACAGGAGACGTTGAGTTCAGGGAAGAAGATGCATCACAACGCTAGAATTGTGCTGAGTTGGTCGATGTAGTGGTTTCAAAGTCATGTTGTCTCTTTCTACAATCATGCCTAAAGAAAGGATGCTTTCAATGTTGTGGAGGACCTCCACTGTTGTTGATAATAGTAGCATAAGTAACATTGGTGGGTTGGTGCTATAGTGCAAAGCCTTCTGGCACAACTGGTGGTGATATAGAAGGAGGTGAATGATGAGAATATGGAGAGTGAGGAGAAGTGCAAGGAACATGAGGTGGTGATCTTGTTGGAGAGGACATGGATCGATAGTACTCAGGAGAATGATAAAGATGTGGTGAAATAGAGGGTGTTGACACAATTGGGGAAACATGATGCTAAACATAATAAGCGCTTGGGTTCGGATGGTATGAAGGGTGTGACCAGTTTGACGATGGCCTCCCATTCTCCATTTTCTTTAAGGTTTTGACATACAAAGAGGTCAATAATGTTGGAGCTCAAAAAATTCTAACTCTAGAGACTAATGCTGATGTTGAAAAATAAACTATGCTTAAAGTGGTAACACAGATGATGCTTGAGTGACATTGACGTTGTTTTAGCATTAGTATTGGAGCTTGGAGGAGCTATAGTGGTTGTGGAGCACATGAGAGATGTTAGAATATTTTTTACACATACTCTTGATCATTTGAAATCTTAAAAGGTGCTCTAGATTTCAAGAAAATAGCCTCGAAATATGGATTTTCATCCTATATTTATAAGGTTAGTATTACCAAATATAACTTTAGAATTAAGTTAAGTATGCTTAGAGATCATTTGGAGCTCAAAATAGGCAAGTTTAATCTTGTAATTAAGCATGCCTAGGAACATGGATAAGTGATGTTGATGTTACTATCAACATCATCAACACTTAGAAAACTTTTTCTAGTTTTGCCTAAGTACTAGTTTGAGCCTTCTAAGGCTCCATTTGATAGCTAAATTTATTATAGCATGATCTTAGTGTTGGTCCACTATGACTAAGAGTAAGTGATAGTTTGTTTATAGTATAAAAGCCTCTATTTAAAGCACTTGCACTACCATCACATCCTTCTTACATCTTCAACATGCTAGACCTAGGTCGTACCTAAGTCATGCCATCCTTGCACTTTGACTAGTGCTCATCTCTATTTTAATTTTTTTAAATTAGTACAAGTTGTTACTAGTCATAGTCCACTCTCGATGGACTCACATAACTTATAATCATTGTGATTAGTAGATAGGTTATGACATGGTCTCGACATATTGCAATGGGCATGGCTTCTTCACTTGATCCACGGTCCATTCATAGTTAATTTAAAGTGTAGTACAAATCATAGGCAAGAGCTCATGATAATCTAGTGTCACCCTTATGGTCTCAACTACAAACTATTGAAGCTCATGGTCCCTTTACGATCAACTTGTGCTTACTGTTATAGGCTTCATTTGGTAAAGGACTTGCACACACCATGTAGCAAGGACCTTTATGCATCTGTTGAGGCTCTAGAAAAAAGTGCAAGAAACAGACACTTCATTGTTCAAACACAAGTGAGAGGAGGAACAAACTATTTGACTTGATTCACAAGTGTGTCATGCCCCATGTGTCCAATAAGATAAACAAGAGAGAAAAAAGTGAAATTTGTACTTTTCATTACATCAAATAAAAAGATAAATTGATTTTATATTTTATTAAAAGATTGATGGGAGGATGCAATTAGATAATGGCCCCAAATCTCTTATGTCTTGAATTTCAAGCCCAATTTTCCATGAAAATAGACTTGTCCCATCATATTCTATTATGGTCTCATCCTTTCCCTATAAATATGTGGGCAAATCATATTTGTAAGAGATGACATTGATGCCATTGAGACAATTTGATGCTATAATAATAAGATAGTTTATGCTATGAAATATTCCACTCTAATAACTTTCATCATTCATCATATTCACCAATTCATTAACCCAAGAAGTTGAACAATCACATTTAGGGCTAATTTTGTGTAACAGATTTCAACCATCAGGTCAACTCAAATTAGTTCCAAATTTTATAGGTAGGTAGATTGTTAAAAGAGATTTGTATTAAGTGTTCACTCACTTTATAATTCTCTTGGATCTCAAAGATACTCATCATACAAATAACTAGCTTCCATTCTAAACATTAAATAGTTTTATTCAAGATTCATTCTTTAGGACAAATTTGAATCATTAAATAAATTCTAATTGATTTGAAATTTCACAAGCTTATAGATTATAGAATGAGCTTTCCAACAAGTCTAAGATTAGTTTAAAAATCATTTGGATCATGAAGAAATCATAACTAAAAAATTAAAAGAATTCAATTTTTCTTAGTTGGGCTGCCCACATCATTCGATACATTTGGCTACCAGAAATCTGCAAAGTCAAAAATTCTTATTGAATTTTTTTACATTTAAAAAATCTACAATTGGTATTAGAGTGAGGTTTAGAGAAAAATTTATTCTAATAGAAGAAGATAGAACTACAATAAAAGAAATCTAATTCCTCTATGTAGATTCTATAGTAAGAGAAGACACGTATGAAGACTATTGAAAAAATTAGGACACGAAATCTACCTTCAACAACAAATGAAGAGGAAAGAAAACATTGATCAAGGTAACCGTTCTTATCTAAAGGTTGTTAGTACAATTAATTAAGATATATGGATAATTGACAATGGGTCTCTAATCACATGACTTTCTACAAGAAATATCTTCTCAACTACAAACCACAAAGGATTCGTAACATTAAAATTGATGATGGTAATTTTCTTAACATAGGAGATGTAGAAAATTGCATAGTTAGACTCTCAAACAATAAGGTATTATGTATAATTGAAGTTTACCATGTTCCTTAGTCTAACTCTTTGTTTTAAGGTTTGTTATGCATGTCACGTGCCATGGGAAAACTGATTTATTTAATTTTTGAATTATTTATTTTTTTAAAGAAAACATTTTGATAAGTATATTTTTTTTAATTTCCTCCTTAACTAATGCCCATAACAAGTACAATGGGACTCCAAATCAAAATTTTTTTGAAACTATTAGATCCATATCAAATGCTCTACACATTCACATGCTAAAATCACATCTAAGCATCATGCAACACAATGCTACAATTCAAATGCATAAATACCAAAATCACACATAAAGCATAAATACATACTAAATAGATGCTATTATACCTCAATCCAACATCCTTACCAACCACATCACTTTTCTAACATGTCACACATGACTAGCGTACATGATCATGTTAGTTAAGCATGTAAAGACAAAATAATCATAACATAAAGACTAAAGCATCTTAGCATATAAAGTGTAATCATAACAAACTAAGTTGTCCTTGATAACCTACCAAGACCATGCACATAAGATATAAACCATAATCATACTATCATACCCAATGTCTTCAGAAGGGATGTAATAGTTGACATCACGAGTTGACCATGAGTCATGTTCTTTGAAAATTTGATTTCTGCAATACCATGAGTCATGGTAAATTCATGATCCGTAAACCTATAATAACACAACTTGACCATGAGTCATGGTTAATATGAAAATCTTGAATTTCTAACAATTTTAAAGTTATATTTGAACAACATTTGATTTGTTGGAGTCACCTCGAGTTACTAAATTACTTATGATGAAGAATAAGTTTGATTTTTTGGGGGAAATTAATTGATCCCACTTAAATGATCCTTAATCTTCTAGACACAATGAAAAACCTAAATTGCAATAAATTTGATGAAAATACTTGCATGATATGATTGATGATGAGATAAATTGAATAATTATTAATAAGAATGTTGTGTTAGAGATATGAAGATAAAATCTATAGTTAACCTATGTTGAACTTCACTTTTCTCTTCTACTGTTTGTTTAGTTTTAGAATTTTCTAAAAATATAAATAGAAGAGTTAAGATATCTAAAAATTATTGTAAAAGACATGTTTGAGTTAATTATCGATTTATTTCATTATTGTAACCCTGGATCTGGTTATTTAAATATATCTTAAGTTAGTTATGGGTAGTAAGTTGAGAGTGTATGATCTCCTATATAAGGGTTGTTGTGATGGAAGCAACTAATTTGTAAGTTTGTCTTGTGAGTTTTGTTTGTAATCTCTAAAATTTGACTTGAAAACTGAATGAAGTTTCTTTCATGAGTATTTTCCTTGTTTCTCCCTCACTCTCTTTTGCATGTTGTTTTTCCTTGTTATTTTATTAATATTTGTGTATAACATTTTATGTATAATGTTCATGTTGTGAATATTTTGGAAGTAACTTTTTCACAATGTATGAATTGGTAACAATGGTATTGGAGGTTAAAGTTATGCAATGTTTGTTATTGATTGAGCACAAACAATATTACAAGGTAGCATGGATTTTTAGATTGTTTTTCTATTTTTAGTGGAAGCTCTCTGTGTAAGTTGTGCAGGATATTCAAGACAAGATTGTTTTTGGTAGAAAAATTTGATGGTCAAAATTCCAAGCTTTGAAAGATCAAAATGGAAGATATGTTGTATGATCAAGATCTTAAATTGCATATCCAAGGATCAAGTGTAAGACCTACATCTGTTCTTGTTAATGAATGGAATAGATTGGATCAAAAAGCTCTAGCAATAATTTCATGGTGTTTAGAGGATTCCATTCTTATTAATGTGCAAGAAGAAACAACTGCATATGGTTTGTGGTGCTAGTTAGAATCCTTGTATCAATTAAAGACTGTAACAAATTGTTTCATCTTACATAGGAAATTGCATAGTTTAAAACCAGAGATGAACGAATCCATGCAATCTTATCTATAACATTTTAATACCGTTCTTTCCCAAATGGCTATAGTTGGAAGAATAATATGTAACAAAGATAAAGGTTTGACATTTCTTAGTTCATTACTTGAATCTTTAGATAATATGATAATAACTTTATGTAGCAATACTTTGTGTGTATTGGATTTTAATGAGGTTGTAGATGTTATTTTGGTTGAAGAAATTAGGCGTTCAACTAATCAAGGTTTATCATCAAATTGGGGTTCATCATCAAATAGAGCTTTTCATCTTGAATAGAGGCAATAGAGATGGAGATCAAGATCATGGCACTATAGAATGGTTGGACATGTGCATAGAGACTACCCACTTTTAAAGGTTAATGATAGCATTCCTAATAAATCTAAGTCTTTTAGAAAAGTGAACTTTGTGTAAAACGTAATTAACATTTGATAATATGATTTTTTAATTATGGTTATTCTATCAAGATCATAACTAGTAGCAATAAGTAGGAGTTGTATATTAGTTTATTTTTGTCCAAGTTTCGTGTTAGCATCTGTTATTTTATTTTTTTTATTTTTTTTTAGATAGTATTTGTTAGTGTTTGTGTAATGCTATCTCGTGTTATTTTAGCTTGAGGAGGCTTGGTGTGTTAGGATGTTTCATGTATAGATGCTACTTGAATGGTTGCGTGCACACCTATGATTTATTTGCATGTTGAGGAAAGCATGATGTATTGATTGATGAAGTTCTAGCTTGTTTTTCAACAATATGAGTGATTTGTATTCAAGTGGGAGATTGTTAGAGATATGAAGACAAAATCTATAGTTAACTTGTATTGAACTTCATTTTTCTCTTTTACTGTTTATTTAGTTTTAGAATTTTCTAAAAATATGAATAGAAGAGTTAAGATATCTAAAACTTGTTGTAAAAGAAAAAGTGAAAACATATTTGAGTTAACTATTGGTTAATTTCATTATTATAACCTTAGATCTGACTATTTAAATCCATCTTGGGTTGGTTATGGAGAGTGAGTTGAGAGTGTACGGTCTCCTGTATAAGGGTTGCTATGCTAGAAGCAACTAATTTGTGAGTTTTTCTTATAAGTTTTTGTTTTGTTTTTGCAATTTCTCTGATCTGACTTGAAAATTGAATGAAGTTACTTTCTTGTGTATTTCCCCTATTTCTCACTTACTCCCTTCTACAAGTTGTTTTCCCTATTTTTTTATTAATATTTGCATGTAACATTTTATGTATAAATTTTATGCCATGAATATTTTGGATGTAACATTTTTCAAAGTGTATGATTTAGTAACATATTGGTGACTGTTAATAATTGTTGAATAGTGAATAAAAATGATGTATTAATTCTTGATGAATAAAAATTAGTGAAGTGATGATAATTCATGAAATGTTGACAAAATTGATGAATTAGAATAATTTTGTAATACATGTAATCTTATTGATGTAGCTTATTTTATAATCATATTTTTCCCACATATTTATAGCCAAATGATAGGTCCATAATGGTATATGATAGGACAAACTTGCTTTCATGAAAAATGGGCTGAAAATTAAATAGACATGAGATATTAGAACCATTATTTATCACATCCACCCATCAATCTTTTTTAAAAAGAAAAATAAATGTGATTTCATATATTATCCTGACATAAGAATTTAAATATATTTTACATGGATTTGGTCCTTATATTACAAAAAAGTTATTTTATCTTCACTTAATCTTTGATCTTGGACTTTGACTTTCAAAATTTGACTTTTGCCTTCTATCTCCATCCTTCTACTTGACTTTGCTACTCTTCAATGTATAAATATGGCCTTCTATTGCTTTGAAATTTGGCTTATTGAAATTATTTCTTTATTTTATTTGAAAAACACAACATGAGCATGTAGAATGAGTGAAGTATGAGTGTTCAAAGTGCATGCTAGAATGAACAATCCCTTCTTTAGGATACAATTTGTATTTATTATGATTACTTCTTAATTAAATTTTGATTTTGATAATTCTCGTATATTTCTTCATGTCTTGCTTGCCTTTTTGTTTCTTTAATATGATTTTGCCTACCTTGATTTTTTGAATCTTTTGATTTTTCTTAATTTTCAGCTATGCCCTTCTTATCTTGGTGTGTCTATTGTAGATATTGTCACATTTCTTTGTAAGTCTTCATGCTTGAAATTGAATTTTTGATTTTTATTTTTTTTTCAAACTGAATTACACATGATACCTTTTGTCAAATCCTCTTTTTTGATGACTTTTTAGAAATTGCTCTTCAAATTCTTGTTCAATGTTTTTAGTATTTTACTACCTTTGTTCACAATGTCCCAAACATCATTGTAACCTAATAACACATCTGTCAATCTTAGCCATAATTTGAAAATTTGAGTCTCATCAAAAATAATAGAGCATCTTGGAAAACTCTTGTTTAGATCTTCCATGGCTTCAACCTTTGACTCTAATATTAATTGTTATTTGGAGAATAAATATCTTGAAGTTAACTTTCAAATTCTATCAAAATTGATGAAAATGATTGAAATTTGATTCACCACAAGTTGTGGTTTGTGAAAAATCAATGAAATTTTGAAAACTTAGGCTACTATGAGTGTACCACAAGGGTATCATGATTCATGGTCTAATATAATGGTCAAGAACTTTGAATTTTTAAATACCATGAGTCATGGTGAATTTACCTTAAGTGAAATCTATTCCACGAGGTGGCCATGGCTCATTGTTGACAATTTGAAGCAACCATGAAGCACAGTTGATACCATGAGTTGACCACAGGGCATGGTCTTTGAAATTTTGATTTCTACAATATCATGAGTCTTGGTGAACTCATGGCCTGTAAACTTGCAATACCACAACCTAACCATGAGTCATGGTCAATATGACAATCTTGAATTTTTGAAGATTCTATAGTCAAATTTGAAAAAACACCAAATTGGTTAAAGTTGCCTCAAACTATTGGACAACCTATGATGAATAATTGGTTTGATAGATTTGATTTTGTTGGGGAAATTGATTTATCCCACTTAAATGACCTTTGATCTTCTAGACATAACGTTAAACATGAACTACAATAAATTTGATGAAAATACTTTGATGATATAATTGATGATGAGATAAATTAAGAAAACTGTTGATGATTGTTGAATGATGAATAATAATGATGGATGAATTCTTGATAAATAAAAATTGGTGAAGTGATGATGATGTAATGTTGACAAAATTGATGAAGTCGAATAATTTTGTAGTATATGCAATCTTGTTGTAGCCTATCTTATAATCATATTTTGCCTACATATTTATAGCCAAATGATAAGACCATAATGGTATATAATGGGGACAAACCTATTTTTATGGAAAATGAATTCAAAATGGAATAAGCATGATATTGTGGCCATTATTTATCACATTTTCCCATCAATCCTTTTGAAAAAAAATGTGATTTCCTATCTTGTCCTATATGACATAAGAATTTAAATACATTTTACATGGATTTGGTCCCTATTTTACAAAACAGCTATTTTATCTTCACTTTCTTTGAGTTCTCTTGAAATTTGACACTTGCCTTTTGCCTTTTGTCCCCATCCTTCTACTTGACTTTGCTACTCTTCCATATATAAACATTGGCTTATTGGAATTATATATTTGTTTTATATAAAAACAACAACATGGACATGTAGAATGAGTGAAGTATAAATATTTGAAATGCATGGTAGAACAAACAATGCCTATTTGCTTCATTAGGATGATTAAAATGCAAATGATATTGTATGAGTGCATGAGATCCAATTGGTTAATTGGGATATCACTTCTACCTCAAAATCTTTGTTTACAAGTTCACTCTTAGAAGGGTGAAATCACTAGTGTAAGAATACCTGTCCATTCCATGTTGTAATTTTCTATCTTAGAGAATAGTATCAATTGTAGGAAGTCCATTGGTAGAGTTAGGGAGTCATTTGGTGTTATTTTGTAGTTTTGGGCCAACAACTGTGGCTAGGTGCAACTTGTTACTAGTTGTTCATAGGGTGTGAGCCTAATGCGACTCATAGTTAACTTCGAAGTAACTTTTATTGACATAATAAAACCTTGGTTTCAATTTGAATTTTAATTTCATTAACCTAAGGTTAGCAAACAAATGATATGAAATATTAAAATTTGTCATGTCCCCATTCCCAAATGATGCTGTTGCATAACAAAGATGGTGCCTCTTCATAACAAGTGTTATTGTCATCGTAAAAAGACCCGAAAGGGTAGTAATTGAGACTCGACATGGTGAATTGTAATAACAGACATGTCTTTTGAGGTAACCTTTGAAGGTTTAACCTAAGGCATTTATAGCCAAGCTTAGAGGTCATGCTAGCATAGAGTAGCAGAGTTGGTATAGGCAAGTCATGAGAGCTAAGTGAAGCAAGACAAGAAGTGGATTGGCCATCTCTTTTGGCCAGTAATGGGCCTAACCATGGTGGCAGTGCTGAATTGCCTTTAACGGATAGATGTCAAATGCAAACAACCCCAAGGAACACTCTTAAAACATGATCTAGATACACTAGTCTATACCAATAAAGCATTCTTTTCTTTTCTTTCTCTTTCTGCATCTTTCTTGTTACTTTCTTTACGCATAATGTTGAATGTTACATATATTTGACGTTTGGTATATTGCCTTCTTATGCATAATGTCTAATATAACATATATTTGACATTTGTCATGACATCCAAGGAGGATGTCACAAAACTGAAATTAATTTTTTTACTTACGTTAGAATTCCTTTTAGGTAGTTTTTTTTCTCTATATTTATAACTCAATGTTTAGTAGAATCGAACTTGTGACCTAGGGTTGCCAAGCCAAGAATCTTACTACTAAGATAACCAATAATATAATAGAAGTATAAAATAAAATAAATTATATAATATTAAAGGGTTTTGAAAGCTGAAACAATTTGATTGTGAAACTAAAAATGTGAATTGAATTTTTACTTAGATTCATTAAGAACCATTCGATCTATAGAACCCATTTTAAAATTCCTTTGATGGAATTATTTTTAAAATCTATAACTTAGTTTTGCCTACTAGAATCAAACTTGGGATCTCCAAGTCAAAGCTTTTACCACTAAGTTAACAACTTATAGAAGTTTTATAGAAGAATATAATAATGTTAAGGTAGCATGCCCATGGGATTGAACCTATGTGTGTCATAAATTACACATTGGAATCATATGAGCAATTTCTCACTAACAAATTGAATAATATTAATCTAAGGTTAGCAAGTACCTATAATCATATGAAATTAAGTACTTCACTAATGATACAAAAGGCTAAGCTATCCAACAATGTAATAGAAAAACCAACCAACAAGCTAGAGGATATAAGGGTTAAGAATCAAACTTGATAATTAAGGTGATAAGGAAGAAAAGACTAAGTTGAATAGTACAGAACATAAAAAGTAATTTCTAGTTTCTAAAACTTGGAAATTCCTAGGATGTGACATGTTGTATGCCTTTTTTAAATCAAATTTTTCATTTATGCTAGAGGTATCAAAACTTGAAATACTTTTATAAATACATCCTAAGATATATAGCCAACATTGTACATTAGAAGATTTGTAGAGGAATATAACAATACCTCAAGCATAACTTAAATAAAGAATCACTTGAGCTAGCTATCACTAGCAACTCTTTCATTTATGATTGCAAAATAATGAACCATTGACATTCCAAACTGATTGTTGTTTAACTCAATCCATCATTTCTTTTATTTTAAAATTGAAAACACAAAAAAAAAAAACCTTAGTTTAACTTAATATAAAAATAATAATACCATTTTTGTAAATCCAATTTTTCAATATTCAATCATTAAAACAATAAGGTGTTAGCTAAGTGGTAAGACACTTGATTTGGTAACTCTAAATTATGTGATTTGGCAATATAAAGTTCTAAAGTTCTAACTTGATTATATGTCTTGGGGGTAAATATTGTTAAAAAAATATCTTCGGTTACAACATCTACCCTCTCTATCTTCAATTAATCAAAGAGGTATGCCTAACCAAAAATCCTATTAAAGTTGCTTAAATGTGTTAAAAGTCTTAATAAATATATCTTATACCCTTTATAAGGTTGTTCCATGTTGTATAGTTTTTTTTTTTTTTTAATATCTCTAGGATTTTTTGAACCTGCATAGAAAAATTCCAATTTATTTACAACCTTTTCATGCCAACACCTAGCCTGCTAATGAAAGAAAGAATAATCGTCATCCAAAATCTCATTGCTAGAAATTGTTAATGCTAAAAACCTAAGCTTTTCTAATGGTTGTGATAGATAAGAAGAAGATTAGAACCTTACATTCACTACTTTAATTAAATTTAAAAATAAAAACTTTATGTTGTTAAGTTAAAGCTTGATTTTATACTTCACAAATAACTCTAATCTACCAATATGACATCCCATTCTTGAATATCATAATAATGCTCATATATCTCAAATCTAACACATAGCATTACCTTGAATAAAATGTAGACATGTTTGCACATCAATGAAAAGGAAAAGAATATATGTACTATCAAAAGGAATAAACAAAAAGAATAATAATTTATTTATAGTGGAACTTTCTAGGGCTATTTTCCTAAGGTACTAAATCCTTAGAGAACAATAAGGTGTTAGTCTAGTGGTTAGACTCTTGATTTGGAAACTTCACGTTATAAGTTCAATTATGATAGGCTATACTAAGTTATAAAGTTATAATCTAACTATGTCTTTCCTATAGAGCTATAATGGAACTCTTAAGGGCACCCACAAACACAAAATCCACAATGTCTTGGAAACCACAACACATGAAAATGAGCACTCTAAGGATTTTATTAAGTTGATTTTTAAAACAGAAACTAAAGGTGTTTATTAAGCCTATACAGACCATGAAACCCTAAAGATTTGCTGGACAAAGTTCAGTTTCAACTTTTTCTTTTGCATTATTTCAATATATTGTGATGGAACTCACTAGAGCTTTGTGACTAAGTCACATGTCTAAATCACAAGGTACATTGACGCCACTCTTGGAGTATGAATAATGCAGCTTACATGGGTATAATTTAAATAAAATTAATAAACACATTCATTTGCAAGTACTTATAAAAATAAATAAATAACAAATATTCGTTAAAGACCTATATTTTTAAATCAAAGATGCTAAATAATATACCCTTTGGAAGTAACCAAAATAATTGCTGTTACATTGTCAGCTAAAGATACATTATTCAGATATACCTCACGCTTTGCTCAACTGTTTCGATTTCATAAATACGCAGAGGATTTCTACGACATAATACATAAATATATATAACTAATAAAATGTTCCAAGATTATATTCAACGTGCAAAAAAGGTTCCTCACATGATACTCTTCTAAGATGTGAAGCTGTTGAATATAGCAATTACTGAGATAATGTGGAACTTTATAGTGTCGTTTGAACAGAGTTCAAGCTTTCAATATCATTTCCAGACTGTATATTCATGGTATCCCCTGAAAGTGTTTCATTGTTTCTTTCATCATTTCCAAGCATGTTTGGTTGCATTGTTGTCTGAGTGCTTTGATGTCGTGTATTTGCTCTATACCTGGCTCTCCATCTTAAATATTCTAAGAGTAATGAGTTTCCACTCATTGCAATTCCAAATCCAGCAAATGATGAAAGAAGAACAGCTAAAACAGCCTCGACATGTAGCTGCACAACGGAATAAAAAACAAAGGAATATTAACAGGTCTTTGGTAGTCAGAAACAGTGGTTTCTTAGTGAAAAGAGAACATAATTTAAGCAAAGTATAGCCATTCAACTTCTTTAGAGGGCGTACTTACCAATGAATAAAAAATATGCGCAAATAATATAACCAAAGCAAACTGAAAAGCTGCGTAAGCCCAAATATACCTCTTATTTACTGCATACAGCATAAATGTAAGTTAAAGCATGAACAGACAAGACTCACCCATCACAACTATGAAAAACTTTAAATTTACTTCAACATGATCATTCCCAGTTTACATCTCAAAGGATTATGCATATTGTGTCTAGCTCACCCATAGTTGACGCCGTAATAGATGCAAGAAGTCCTAGTATACAAGCAAATGGCAATGCAATAGCAAGTGCAGCAGATCCCATTTTGCTGACCTGTTTTTTATTAAATTTTCAGCGAAATTAGATCAATCATTGAAATATTTACCTACATTTCATCGAAGACTGTACTTTTAGCTGACACCTTCATTCTTACTCTTACCAAAAGCTGTTCAAGGAAACAGAAATAAGCCAGCATACTGATCATGACCAGCACAGGTACATCTTGCCAAACCCTGTCATAAAGGCAAACATTATACCATGCAAGTTGACAAAACAAAGCATGTGTTCAGAGAATTGTCTTGGAAATCTTGTCTTTGTAAAATGACAATAACCAGCTTTTAACATATTCAAGACCATGCATTTCTTATTTCAACTATTCTACAGGAATTTGAAACACCAGAACCCTTGTCAAGATATTATATGTTCAAGTCAGAAACAGACCAAACCAAGCTGTTAAAAATGGTCCCAACACAGAATTTTATTCTGCTGACAAGAACTATAAAAGTAGTACCCATATAAATCACAGAAGGTCTTCCTATGCATCTATTTGCAATGGCATTATTGGTTACTTTTGCCTTATATAGTTAAATGCAATAGTTTCGTTTCTACGGCTCTAATGATGAGGAGGCATACATAATAACTTGAAGTTTTTTTTTTTTTTTCCTTTGTGAATTCTGGACTAAAGAAATCAATTTACTTTAAAATTTGTTTCAATATTCTTTGCCAGAACCCTATATCAAAACCAACAATGCCATTAACGCTCTATTGATTGAATGACTAGAACAAACATCAAACAACTGAAATGGTATATTATTGTCTTCACTGCAGCATTTGCAAGTGTGGGTAATGACCTTGCGAAGGGATATTTCAAAGTCCACGAATCCTGGTTAGAAGAAAGATAAACGCAATGGGAAACTTGTAATAAAGGCTTAACACATTGGCCCCATCATCCCATGCATGGTGTTATTAAATAATAATGTTTCTACAAATCTGCTCTGCGTATCCAGCTTGCTGAAGCTTGACTTTTCTAACTGATCAACTGAAAAAAAAAAACTGTATCACTTAACAAGACTATTGCAAACATGAAAGAAATCATAAAAAACAAAAAATTAATCTTAATAATCATGTAATAATATGTTTATAATTATAATATACATTCTTGTAATTAACTCCACTGTGGCCAGTCCCAAGCCAAAATGCAAAACAAGTGTGATTGGCATCATCTTTGTAGCTAACTGGAAAACACCTATCATTTCTTATAAATGAGCTCTTTTCTACATATCCCTCATGCTAGGGCATTCTCTATATGTGATGCACAACAACAAAAAGACCTAAGCACTATGAGAAATTCGCAAGGGCTTACTAGGGCATCCCTCAAGTGCAGCACAAAATAATGGTTCCTAATTGTTGTATTAAAAATGCGAGAGTTCCCATATCACCTTGGATGAATGCAGGTAATAGACACATCCAACAAAAATTCCAAGAAAACACACTTAAAGTTCAGGTGACTACTTGGAATATAGACACACTGACAGCGAATAGCAACAAATTATGGATTTGCTGAAGAGGATAAGAGTTAATATAACTTGCTTAAACGAAATAACATAAAGGGAGAGAAAGTTAAGGGCATTGTTAAGGGTTACAAGCTTTTTTACTATAGATGGAAAGACAGCTTCAAAAATGGAGTAGGGATAATAGTTGATCAATAAATGAAGGACAGAGTGGTAGAAGTTACTAAAAAAGCATATAAAGTAAAATAGAATATAAATAGTACAATTTCAGTGGAATAACAAGTAACGAAGCTCTGAAGATGAAAATCCAAGATCAAGAAGTAATGAAAAATTGACAATTTTGATAGTTACGACCACTTTTGCAAATGGAAGATGAGATGAACAATGATGTAACAAAATAAATTGAGAAAGGAAGGATAAAATTAAGGGGAGTCAGTTGCGCACTTTTAATTAAAAAATTCTCATAAGATTGAAAGGAAAATTCTACAACACACTTCATAAACTTGTGATTCTATGTGGTACATAATGATGGCTTGGTAACAAGAGCCAAGAACAAGAAGTGAATGTGGTAAAAGATGATAATGTTAAGATAGCTAATGGATGTTACTAGAAAAATAGAATTAAAAATCTTCTTAGCAAAAAAAGTACGCAGCTAGCACTTATAAATGAAAAGATTAAGGAAAGTCATCTCAGATAGTTTAGTCATGTCTAGAGAAGTCCAAAGATTGCACCTATCAGATGAGGTTGCAAGCTGAAGTAGAAGGAAAACACCAGAGGAAGACCACAATAGACATGTCATGTAATAATAAAGAGAGATTCAAAAATTAGGAATTAACATCAATCTGATTCTTGATAGAAGTACATACAAAAAAGAATTCAAAATGCTGACCCCATGAAATTGGGATAAAGCTAGGATAATGAATGATCATCATCATCATTATTCATTTTTGTACGTGACTTTCGTTTGGAAGTTGATAACATATATTAATAAAATACAAGATATGAACTACTGATATCACTATTTTTCATCTCTTCCATATTCCTTTTTGCATAACAAAGAAAGGACGTTATGATACATGGATCCCAGCTCTTCCTCCAAATTATTTTCCTATTAACAAAATCAACCAATCAAAGCTATACTTACATAGGCTTCTACATATGCAATACATATGCAGTATATCTAATGCACACTCAGCATTGGTCCTTGATATGTCTATACTATGCATGTCCGACTTCATCTGTGTACCATGTATACCCTCTTTGTGTTTACATGTACAATGTGTGTATGGCTCCATGCATTTATGTGCTACAGTAGAGTCTTCATTTTTTGTATTTTTTGCCTCATATACATGTTTCTTCTTCAGTGTGTTTATCATGTTGTATGACCTTTTAGGTATATATTTATTCCCTTATATGTATATACTCTTTCAATAGTCAATGAGCATGTTAGGCATGTTGCTTGTAGTCTATGAGTCACAAGCTCGATTTCAAAGGGTATGCTGAGACACATGCCACATGGGGCACAGTAAAAAATAATAATAATAATAAAAGGTTTAGGAACTATGGCACCAAATAAAACAGTTGCATAGTATGTCATTGTTAAATTTTTCTGTTGACCAATTCCCTATATTGGTGAGTCAAAACTTGCAAATGAAGATGTGTGTCTTGTTGGTTGTGCTTGTGTGCATGTATAAAGCAACTTGGGACTTGTAGGAGTCGAGCTTGAATGAGGAATGAAGCATCTAGAAGCTCCAAGGAGAGTTAGTGGTCCAGGCAAGATTGCATGGGATGCCCCAAGCCATCCTTAGAAGTCCAATTGAAGACTTGGCACCTTTGGGATGATGATCAAGACTGAAGACTTGCTGCCCAAGGAGATCAAGTTTCCATGTTAGTTTGGGAAACACCCTCTTGAAGTAGCATGTTCCTAGGGTGAACATCCCTAGAAGGGCGAATGTACCACTAAAGATCTGAACCCAAATGCAAACTGGATGCCCCTATTAGGATGGACGTCCACCTTGAAGATTTGCTGCCCAAGGAGATCAAGCTTCCATGTTAGGCCAAGAAACATTCTTTTTGAAGTTGGCCTATTCCCAAGGTGAACATCCCTGGAAGGGTGGATGTCCCAACAAAGGCTGAACCCATGTGCAGGCTGAACATCTCTACTAGGATGGACATCAACCTCATGTAGGATCCCTACTGAATATCCCGGGAGCATAGGGTGAACATCCCCAATGAAGCAAGCATCCCAACCAAGAACTGCCTGAGTCCAAAGTGGACGTCCACCTCATCTTGCATAAAAAATAGAAGGATTCTTCTTACTGTTTTGGAACTCTAGTTGACTTCAATGTTTCTGAGATTTTTCAGGGTATGTCCATTCAAAAGGAAGGATGGGACATGGATTAGAAAGAGAACACTTGATTGATTTCAAATGGCATCCATCTCTCACATGTTGCCATTACTCCAGCCTATGCATTCTCTTGTGGCTGAGGCAAGTTCAAACACAAAGGGCTGAAAGAAGCTGGCAGCTGCAACACAAACTTTTGATCTTGCTCCAACTTGTGTTGGATGTTGAATTGTTTATTCTTCCTTTGATTGGGCACTTCATTTCATTAGGGCTTCATGTATTTTTCCCTAGCTATGTGGTTGTAATGTAGATCTGCTTCTAGATGAATCTCTACACACTTGTTTTCATTCATTCTTGCTTCAAGGAGCTTTGTGTTTTCTTTGTGGAGAAAATTCTTATTTGTTTTGGTTTGCCTTGAGGGGCTTTGATGAGCCTTGCAAGGTTCCCAAAGTTACTGTCCTAAGGGACTTGTATCACACTAAGGGGTTCCAGTGTATCTTATAAGAGCACCGTTTGACTTGACCTGCTAGGTTCTTGGGAGTCTTGTGGTATACCAAATTTGGAGTGCTTGTTCACCCTGCAAGGAGTGTGTGTAATCTGAGAATCCACCACCATGGTGTCCTCTACCACTTTTCATGTCTAGGTAATAAAAGATTATGGTGAGCTTGACCATGCACATCGGTCAGTGAGTTCTGATTTGTTTGTAATTTCTAGCATTTATATTTTGTTTCCAGCGTGAAATTTCAATTTTGTTATTTTTATAAGAACTCATTCAACCCATCTCACCTTCTGAGTCTATTGACCCACACCTTAACCTGCCTTAATGGTCAACCCATCATAAGATGGAATAAAAATTCCAAGATGATGATGATGTATGTACTCTTTCAATATGCTCTACAATAGAAAACAAGCATCTGTTGTTTAACAAATGCATTTAACTGTCTTTTGTCTATGATATAGAAGCTTGGATTGTATTCTTTAAACTAAAAGCTCAAAATTGAACAAGAATGCAATTGTATCACAAATGCTAACACAACTAATATGCTAGCAAGATGGTGATTAACATCCCTGCATAGAAGATTGATTCTATATTTAAAAGCACTTTTCAGTGGGGTTCATTTAATTATTAATATTGCATTCCTAATCTGGTAGGCTTGCAAGCCTTATCTACTAGAATATGACTTGCTTATGTACAAATATGATCAGCACAATAAAAACAAAACCAACCACATCTGAAGCCATAATGGAAAGACAAAGACAAAAAACTCAAAACAAGTCTTGAGCCCCTATCAAACTAGGGCAAACACTCAAGCAGTCAATTCCATTACCCTTCATCTCAATTTATACATGTGATTGCTCATATGCTAATCCAAGGTTCATTGAAGAAGAAAATACTCTTCAAATGCCTATGTTGGCATTACTATGTATTCCAACAATCACCCCCTCAATGCCAACATTAGCATGAAATTGGGAGTACATCTACTTAACATTGATTCTATCTCAACATGTGCACTATTCAATTTCATGTCATATTTGAAAAATATATGCACAAAAATACATCTTGGCAATGGACCTACAAGAATAATTGTAGTGCCCCACATTTGTGCATGTGACCTTAATACTCTAGTAAATATTTAGACTTGAACTTGTTTTAAAGCTTATATATATTTGTAGATGTGCCTAATGTTTCTAGGTAATATGAAGACTTTTGATTAGATGACATAAGCAAGTTTACTACTTAGTTTCTAATTATTTATTATTTTAAGTTAAAAAATATATATTTTATTAACAAATGACCATGGCAAAGTCTAACATTATTTTAGAATAATACTATGAAATTAATATAATGTAGAGCCATAGTTTATTTTGGTGTTTAGTTAGCATTTTTAATTTATTGAATATTTAATTAATTAAAATTTGTCAAAACTTCAAAGTTATTAGATCACACTCAAATTTAGTAGGCTAAGTCAATTTTACATCTAGAGTATAGATCTATAATTAGTTTCTCAATTTCAATCCTAGATTTTGAGATTTTAATGTTAACCAATTAAAATGGTACTTTGTGGGCCAATATTTGTTTAATTCAATTAAAATATTAATTTCTAGCATACCTATGGCATGTTTGTGCTTCTTATGACTAGCTTGACATATGTAAAAGGTTGGATATACAAAAAGTTTCGTATCAATGATTTTCACTAAATAAATTATAGGAAATGTGAAAAATAAATGAAAGGCCAAAAATAAATTAGGAAGACCCCATAACCTATAAAGTAAAAGTGACTTAAAACAAGCTAAAATGATGGGGCTGCAAAAAACATTAATGTGGAATGGTAATGTCTGCTTTATGATATGCTTATAATGATTTTTTTTTTAATATGCTAATTGTCCACTTCATATTAATGGCTGAAAAAGACATAAACAACTCATATAATAGGGGACATGTGGCTCTCTAAGTATTGTCACTCTCACATATCCACTTCCTCATGAGAGANGAAGGTTAGTGGATGAGTGAAAGCCTAACCGCTTAAGCTCAATACATGCATGCCAGAAATCAGATCTAAGATTTATGCAAGACCCCAAGCATGACTCACAACTCACAAGAAATGTCACATGCTCATGAAAAATTCCTCACTTGTTTGAGCCAATACAACAACAAACACCTACTAAAAATTTATGTGTAGCCAAGGTTTGGAATATACACCTCTATAATGAGGTTGGCCAATTTAGGGAGGGAGAAGACGATTCAAGCTTAGGTTGCTGTCCACATGGTTGCCTTAAGAATCAACTTCAAGCTGCAAGTCTTAGGTGCAGCCAAAACCCTTTCACAAAATTNAAATTTTTAGTAGGTGTTTGTTGTTGTATTGGCTCAAACAAGTGAGGAATTTTTCATGAGCATGTGACATTTCTTGTGAGTTGTGAGTCATGCTTGGGGTCTTGCATAAATCTTAGATCTGATTTCTGGCATGCATGTATTGAGCTTAAGCGGTTAGGCTTTCACTCATCCACTAACCTTCCCAGGACCCCACCCTTGTGAGATGAACATTGAGCCTCTAGGTGATGATCCTATGTATTGAGCTTAAGAGTTAGCATTTTTCTTTTGGTCATGTGCACTTGGTATTTCATGTTTGTTTTATCATGTTTTTGTTAGATAGAATAAAAAATCATTCTATCTAATGCTAGTGATCTCTTGTGCAGGCTACAAGGGCTTAGTTCTTAAAGGCATTTGATGATGTTAGCCACCATCATTTTATCCAACCCAGGTGTTCTCCTTGTGTGGGCTACAAGATGTTGTAGGGTTGGAGGGACTTGGTATGTGACAACTAAATAACGAAAGGCTCCATTGAGTACTCATTTAAAAATAGAAAGAAACTATGCATATTGATGATTTTTTATGTATTTTGTGAAGTGCACATGTTTTGTTTGTTTAAGCATTTTTGTGGTAAATTTTTAAGGGGTTTTCAAGAGAGCTGGCATGCCCTTTGTTCTAGCCTACATTTCACTCAATGTGAAAACTTGAGAGGCTGGAAAATGTAATAATGAAGATCTCAAAGTTTAGCACCATACTCATCCATCATGGCATTCAAGCTTGGTACATTTTAGTTTTTACTTGTCTCTCCTTTTCATTTTGCACTTGAGCTCATGTAGTTTACTTATTTTATGTGCTTAAAATAAGAATTTTTATTTTTCATGATGATTGTCCCTAGTTTAAAGATTGCTACTTTTTCTTTCATGGTTGTTACCCTCTGTTACTGTTTTCTGATTCCATTAAGAAAAAAATTAAATAATAATGATGAATAGTCAGCTTTAAAGGTATGTTCTCTGTCCTACATATTTCCTTCGAAAAACAGAGAGAAAGAGAGAAAGAGATTGTGACTGTTCTCTGTTCACAAAAAAATATATCAGAGTCTGTAACTAGAGAAAAGAAAGACTTAATTTTTTATGGCTGGTATTTTATTCTCCATGATTCTGCCTTCCCATTACGGAAATTTCAGACACTGAAATTGCCTTAGGCTGATAGAGAACATTGGGAAATCCCCACTTCCATGAACTGTGTTGATCAGAATTTCAGATTTATTCTTGGCCCTCATTTTCCTCTATACTGATATTTAATTGCCGAGAATTCAAGCACTACCCTCATACTATGTGTGCCAAATTTAGAATGCCTTAAAATTAGAGGGAACATTGGTTGATTTTCACATGAGAAGCAAATCTGTGTGCTCTAACTCGTGAGCTAGTTTCTTATATGGCATTTAAGAACTTACTTGAAATGCATAGTTATCTTCTCTTTATGGTAAGTTGAGGATAGTGAATCTTAGAAGCCTGGAAGTCTCCTTAAAATAAGCCTTTTAATGCATAATGAATGGTTTTGTACAGTTTGTTAGTTATAGTTAAGTTTTCGCTACAAAGTACAAATATTCTTTATTTATTCTTGTTTCAAAATGCTAACCCCATTTATTTATCATCAATTATGTTCGTTTACTTGTGTAGAGAAAGGACAACAAATATGTGTGATCATGTATATTTATTTGCCTTCCATAAAATAAAGCCACATGAATTATGATTAGAAGTTCTTTGGGCCTTAGGATAAGGAATTCACCTAAATTCCCAATTAGTAATTAGGTGGATGATACATATGATTGGTGTGTCTTGTGTGAAATATGCAGTATTTCTGGGGATTATTAACTAATCATTTTTATAATAATATGTTCATCCCAATACCTTGAATGGATGTGTTACATTGTTTATATATTTTGCATACACCCTGCTCTAGATGTGGAGACGAGCACCACTATCCAACCATACCTATACATATGCCTACTTTGACTTAACATCTTGAGCCATTGAACCCAAGGAGGTTGAGTTGCACAACACCCAAAGAAGTGTGTACCTACCTCAAGTATGATCCCTGGTCACCTAACTTAGGGGTATATCAAGGTATAGTTCAAAAATTATGGTTGAGCCAAGCTTTGTGTAGCTTAGAATCTAAAAATAACCCAACTCACAACCAAATGATGACCACATTCTTTGAGTTAATTGACCCTCAATGTGGGAATGCAATGCCACATTGCATAGGCAAAGTTGTTAAAACCTATATATTTTTTATTCCCAGTCATTGTTTGAAGCCTATTATAGATTAAATGGTCTTGTTTGGCAAAAACATAGTAGATTAGAATTACATCCAACCACATCCATTGGTGTTGATTGTAAAATAAAACTTGAAAAAGTGAGTCACACAAATGCTTTATGTTTTCTAGCTTCCCAAGTGACAGAAAGGATTTGCCATCACCCTTGGCTATACTAGTCTTTGAGATATCATAATACTACTAAAGACAAAAGATTTGCTATTGATACATTAACCCTTAAACTTATGAAAAGTATTAAGGTCTCATTGAAACACCACCAAATCCAGACTATAGCATCTCCACTACAAATTTGTCTAAGTGTTAGCATAAGGCCATTTTTTTCAGATTTTTTCTAAGTGTTGGGACTATGCTCCCCACTGCCTCAGAGCGTAGTTAGCCCTTCATGGAGAGCGTAGTTAACACGAAGGCCAAGTTTGCAATTTTTTCTAAGTGTCAACACAAAGTCAATCGCTGCAAATTTTTCTAAGTGCTAAGACTACGCTCTCCACTACCCTAGAGCGTAGTCAACACGAAGGCCGTTTTTTTCAGCATATTTTTCTAAGTGCTAAGACTACGCTGTCCATTGCCCTAGAGCATAGTCAGTTTCTAGTGAAGAGAGTAGTCAACAAAAAGGCAGCTTTTCACAAGTTTTGGCAAGTCCCAGACTACGCTCACCCCCAGTTGGGAGTGTAGTCAACCTCCCGTGGGAAGCGTAGTCTGCCAAAAAGCCCAGATTTCACCAGCATTGAGACTACAGTCTCCCCCAACCTAGAGCGTAGTTAGCAAGAAGCAAGTTTTTTGCAAAATTTTTCTAAGTCCCAAGACTACGCTCTCCACTGCCCCAAACCATAGTCAACCCTCAATGGAGAGCATAGTCAACTTGAACAGCCTCCTACGGCCTCCACAGCACAACAACGGCACACCAATGTAGTCAACTCACCCCTGGCAAGTGTAGTCAATGAAATCTCTCTCTCTTGCATTCCCTCTTGCCCAAAATTGTAACTATGCTCAACCCCACCAGCCCAGTGGAGAGCATAGTCCCAACCATCCCCTCCACCATGTGTAGTCATCCCGCATTCCGCACTAACCCTAAACCTATAAATACCCACACCCTCAAAGTTTTCAAGGTTAGCAAATTGCCAAATCAAAGACTTGGCAAACCTAACAAGTGCTTGGGAGAGAACCAAAGGCATATTGGCAAAGCTACAAACTACTGCAAACCACCGCAATCCACTAAAACACCACAGCCAATAGTACACTGCGGCAACCAACCTAGCAAACGTAGACACCCTGGCGAGTGCTAGTTTTTGCAGCCAGACACCCCTAAGACTATGACTATGCTGTCCACTACACTTGTTGTACCGCATGTACCTTCTAACCCCTTTTGGTGTTAACTACGCTCAACCCCATTTAGGGTGGTGTTCTGCCTCTCTCTCTCTTTGCATTTTTAAGATTTCATTTGTGCACTTGTTTCATCACATAGCTGCACCTACAACTACACTCGAGTGGCAGTCCCCGCATGTTGACACCCTTGTTTTCGTTGAAAAACTTGACTACGCTTGACATCGTTAACACTGTTGACATTGTTTGAACACTTAGCACTATTTCACATCAACATCATGGCTAACCACAATGCACCCAATTACATCTGGTAAGTCTCTGTTCAATCAACAAGACCATTTAGGGCATCCCGTCTCCGCCTCTAGCAAGCCCTCACGTGGATTTAGGGTTAGGTTGTGCGCTTGTCGACCTTGGTGTTCCAGTTGTTGACATTTTCGATCGCTATAGTTTCTGGCACTAGAAGGAGGGCAGAACCACTTTTTCGAACTCCGTTGTGGTTGTCTTGCATGCTCTCTACATTGTAGCTATCTATCAACTCGTCAGTGTAGATTGGACCCCATAGTCTATCCCACAGGGACCCCGCGTAGCAACCCAAATCACACTTCTCTCCACTATTTTCCTAAATCTCCGTTCTCTCAGCATAGAGAGCGTAGTTAGCTCTTAGTGTAGAAAGTGTAGTCCGTGAAGAGTGTAGTCAGCTCTCAACGTAGAGAGTGTAGTCCATGGAGAGCGTAGTCAGCGTAGTCAATGTAGTCAGTGGTGTTAGTTGAAATAGGGTCAGTTTCAATGTCGTCCACAATACTCTACAACCAGTAACCCACAGCTCTCCCTTTCACAACTTGATTTGTGACCATGAATCCATATCAGCCTTCAACATTGATGTCAAACACACTTGACACCTTTAACATCCAACAAGAGGCTAGGAATGACAACCTTGGGAATCTCATGATGGTAGGACCAAGGCAATTCCTTAGGCTACACGGCCAAGACCCAAGGTATGTCATGCTCAGCAATGAACAATACAACTTTATATATGCAAAGATCCAAGCAGGGTTACTTGTGGATCATCTTAACATGGAGGCAAAACAGGACTTTGAACTAATCCACTAGGACGAACGAGAGTATATCCCTTCCTCGTTCAACATCATCATGCTCATAGAGCCCCACCACCAGTTGCTATCCTTGCTCATCCAAGCAAGTGAGCACGACGTGGGAACTAACTATGAGGAAGCCCTGCAGGAGAAAGAAGACAAGTTTGAAGCTTGCTCCAAACATGAGAGCCGCTTCCACACTATCTTCCAACAACCACTCCCCAGTCCAGCCACCCCTCGATTCAGTTCAGCCATCCTACCTAAGATGGTTATAACACTAGCATCACCTTCCCACTCCATCAGGCTTAGGTCAACACCTGTAGTGGCAACGCATCAAACGCAATGCATGCAATATGATGCAACAGCTCCATTTAGCTTCCCCTTCATGGCATCATCTCAACCTACCTAGCCATCTTTGCCAGCAACAATCATGTTAGCTTAGCCCTACGTTCACGCAGGGCCTGTCTCTAGGCCCCAAACGACTCAAGCACCCTACATCCTGCCTATTTTGTCAATGCCCTCAATGTCAGTCCAATCCATGCATGCATGGCTTGCCCCAATGACTATGCCCATAGCATAGCCAACGCATCAACTGCATCCCGTGGCTCCGGAACTAGCAATCTGACCTTGGGCCGTACAACCAACACAATAGATAGCACAACCAATGCAACTAGCTAGCACATCTCAAAACTTGGATCAAGCATTCCAGCTGATCCAAAGTTTGATGGAGGAGGTGAGGTGACTCAAAGCTGCTTCCTCTGAAACCATCAAGGTGGTGGACTTCTACTAGGATGACCCTATAAGTCCTACAGTCGTACCCCTAACTGAGCCAATTGGGTCCTGCTGCCCCAATTCACCAAGTACAATGGTGAAGGAGACCCCAATGTGCATATAGTCACATTTAGGTCCAAGTGCCTACTGTTGCAGGCCTAGCCACATGCCATCACGTGCGTATTTGTCATGTCGTTGACTAGCAAAGCACTAGACTAGTACCGAGCACTGCCCAAAGGTTCTATTTCCTCTCTGGAAGACCTCTTAAGCTAGTTTGTGATGCGCTTCAAGTACAACTTGAAGCCAAAAGCAACCTTCGATCAACTAACGCAGGTCAAGCAGGGCCACCTAGAGCCCATGCAAAAATTTATTCAACACTGGAGTGCCTCATTAAACGAAATACGAGAGCCAATAGCCGAGGCATATCTCTTGGCTATCTTTAAGGGTGCAGTTAATGACTTCATCAAGTCAAAATTGTACTACTTAAACCCGCAATCCCTAAGCCAAGCCTTTGCCCAAACTAAGAGAATAGAAGACACAGCACAAGCTAGCAAGGACCCAACCTATGTGGCCTACAACAACAAGCATGCAAGAAAGCAAAATGCAACAGTAGCAACGGTAGCCATAGAGGCTAAAGCAACCAACTGGAAAGCCCTGATTCACAAAGTTGCCAACTCTGGCGCCTAGGCAACCAACCCACCCACATCTACAGTGGCCACGACACAAGTCAACCAAAGGCCCAACTTTGAGCGCAAGGATCACTCAAAGTATACCTTGTTGCCACTAAAACCCTCAAAACTACTAGATCAACTATTGAAAGCCAAGCGCATCCAACATAAGCAAATGTCTAAGGATGCCTGCAAAAGGCATGATAGGTACTACAAGTTGTTGAGGAATCCTGCCTCAGCAGCACCAAATGAGCCCCTAGTCCCACAACACTTCAAGTTGGACCAATTCTATCATTACCACCAGTTGTTCAGTCATAGCATGGACTTATGTCGAGCTTTGCAAGACAATCTACAAAGGATGATAGATAGAGGCGAACTAGTGCTTGACACGGCAAACCCGATTAGGTGCCAGAACCAATCCATGATGGTGTACAATGACCCTCTAAATGTAGATGGTACTGGCTATGCCATAAACACCATTAGCATGGGTGACAAGTCAAAACCAGTGCAACAGCCTTTTGTGGTCTGAGTGCCTCCCAGTAGTGCAAGGGTCCCCTTAACCTCCACGAGTTCGGTGCCCCCCTTTGTTGTTAGAGCACCACCTCAGACACCCACGACACCCTTCGTGGTCAGGGTCCCATAGCATGTCGCAACAACAATTTCTTAGCCACCATTACATGTTGGCCCCTCACCTACCCGAAGCCCAGTAGTGGGCAACGCATTGGCCCCTTCTCATCCAAGGGCCAACCCCATCGACAACATGGGTAGACCCACTGGATGGCAATGCAAGAGGCCCAACGAACGCCTCACAGACGAAATGGCTAAGCAACAATGAGACCAAAGATGCTTGGTCCATCGAAGCCGATCCTTGCCTTTGCAATCCCTATGGCCGAAGCAACTTAAAGGGCCACAACTAGCAAACCACAACTAAGCACTAAGGTCCCCAAATAGGCCAAGCAAGCAAAGCCTAAGCCGCCTCTGAACAAAATTTGTCTCTTAAGGTGTATGGAAGAAGTCAAAGCCAATAAAAACGCAACTAATGGCAAAGACTTCATGGATGCATTAGCCCAAGTTAAGCAAGCACTCAAACAAAAGAACATAATGTTGAGCCTCTATGACCTAATCATGACCTCATCTACCCACCATGAAGCACTAGTGCGAATGTTGATCTCTATTCTTGTCATGGAGGACATCCCTGTAGATGAGAATTCCATCCATGCAGTGATGCTGCATCTTGCACCACAAGAATCAAGTCCAACATCCCTAGCTTTTTGCAACGAGGCAATTAAGGTCGACTCTATGAAGGGTGAGGTCATAAGAGCCCCCATGTTCATCACCATACATGTCAGGCAATGCAAGATTCGGAGAGTGCACGTTGATGACGGGGCAGCAACAAACATAATTTTGTACACCGTTGTTGACAAACTAGGCCTCGTAGATCAAATCAAGCCAACGAAAACCATATGCCTGAAGTCCTTTAATGGGTCATGCATCATCATTAGGGGTACTATCACCATAGCCTTTGTAGCAGAGGAAGAATTCTCCACCACTGCTAAATTCATTGTCGTAGAGGAAATGTCAGGCTTTAACTTAATTCTAGGCAGCTATGGCTGGCCCAATTACAAGTTGTTTCCTCTCCGATCCACCAAGAAATCCACCTTCCGTACAAAGGTGGTGAAGTTATCATCTATGGTGATAACGCTACACCTTTGGCTATCAACAACATCAATATGGAGCAAGGGTTAGAGGTGGAGTTCCCTAATGACGCGTTCACAATAAAGAAAGACAACGAAATGCATGAGGCTGACACACCTGAAAGGACAGAAGAAGCCAATGACCTACCAAAAGATGCCCTGTGGGCAGAATTGCCCTTCAATGTAGTGAGCAAGGGTCAAGAAGACTACCCAATAGTGCAACCTAGGCCCTACGTGCCCCATAACCCACACCAGATTAGGAAGCAACTGCACGACTAAGGTACCCCCTTAGCCCGAAACGTGCTAGGTGCCTACTTGCCCTTCACTTCTACACATCATGTATTTTACCTTTCGCTTACACCGCATTTGTTTACGCATTTACATTTAGCCTGATTCCTTTGATTACACATTGTTTCGTTTTGCTTATACATTTATTTGCTTTGTTTACACATTCATCTGCTAGTTTACGCACTCGCTTGATTAGTTCATATTTTTGCAGTTATTTAAGAAAAAACATCAAAATGCACAAAAATTATAAAAGCTAAAATTACAAAAAAAAAACAAAGAGATCACCAATGGCCCGCTATGGCCTTAAATTGGCAATGTAAGGACCTAGAATGGCCTTAAATTACTGCAACGGCCTAGAATGGCCTTAAACTATCGCGTTTAAACAATCGCAACGACCTGCAATGGCCTAAAACTATCGCATTTAAACAATCGCAACAGCCTAGAATGGCCTAAACCTATCACATTTAAACAATTGCAACAGCCCAGAATGGCCTAAAACTATCACCTTTAATTCTACAACCCAACGGCCTGCTATGGCCTTGAATTGGCAACGCAAGGGCCTGGAATGGCCTTAAACTATCACTGTGGCCCAGAATGGCCTTAAACTACCGCAACGGCCCGGAACGGCCTTAAACTATCACCAACAGCCCACTACGGCCTTAAACTAGCAACGCAAGGGCTCGGAATGGCCTTAAACTATCGTAACAGCCTGAAACAACCTAAACTATCGTCGTGGCCCGAAATGGCCAAAAACTAGCATCGGCCCGCTATGGCCTCAAACGAGCATGGGGCCCATCAAGGCTTTGAATTAACAACAGACTCGCTATGGCCCAGACTCACATACTTATAGCAAATGCAATAAAATCATCATATGCCATACTTGAAGCCGTACTACATTTAGCACGCAGCATTGCACATCATCAAAGCAAGGTAAGCACTCGTCCACTACGACGCTAAAACTAGCACAGCAGTTTGCTATGACTATAAACTAGCACAACTCATCTGCCATGACTCTAAAGTGGCACAACACATCCACTAGGACTATAAACTAGCATAGCACAGTCTACCAAGACCATAAACTAGGCCCGACAGTCCACTAGGACCTTAAACTAGCCAAGCTATGGTCTACCAAGACCTTAAACTGGGTTCGCGTTAATAACTTCTTCCATCTTCCTACAAGCAAGCGAGTGAGCATAAACCTTGCCCACATTCTACATTGCGTAGGCAGGCATGTTGCAACTTCAGAATAGAGCTCTTGTCATTGGTGTAGCCTTTGGAGCACNCCCCCCCCCCCCCCACACACACATCATTTTTGCTAGCTTTTGAGCACCTACAACGAGCGCAACCTTTGGAGCACTTGCAGAATCTTCACCCCTTGCATTTTTTTTGAGAGAGAATATTTGGAAGTATATTACTGAGAAAGAAAGAAATATAGTACAGGAGATTACAAATCGTGGGTCATCAGCAATGGCCCTCAATGGATGGGGAAAAATCCCCTAAGTCAAAAAATGCAGCACCCCGACAATCCACTAACTGAGCCCAAGCAGCATCGGCCATGAGGTCCTATTGCCTCACCCGCTCCTGCTCCTGCTCATAAAACTGGGCCTCCAAGTTGGCCTGGGCTTGTGCAAGGGCTTCATGCCATTTGGCCTCCCACTCCCATCTTTCAGCCTCACGTGCATCAGCTACAGCCCTCTAGGTGGCCTACCGCAGCTCCTTGTGCCAAGACGTGTTGTGGCTAGAGGTTTCCGACGAGGGGAAACCGGTCTGCCGAGGCCAATGGGGGGACGTCGTTCCCATTGGGTCCACCGCCCCCGCGTGAAGGTTGTAGCTGGTAGGGTCCAATGGCTCCCTTGGCTGGACGAGATCGTTGGGCCCGGGGGGTCATCAGGGGGGCAAGCAGGGGGGCAGACGACAACGGGTGTTGCCCCCCTTCTACCCCCCACCACAAGGCTAAAATTAACCCATGCATTTTATTTGCATTTTGTGTTGTGTGATTTTCTTGTCTTCTCGAAGTTGTGTTTGCAAGATGAAGCCCTAGGCCGTCGTGCAAAGGCGCATCTCATCACAGCAACAAGTCACCACAATGCTCAGATGTGCACGATTGGACTAGCAAAGCCTCTCAAGAGTGCACATCCCCCCTATCCCGTTATAGCCTACCCACATCCACTCCTGCATTTCAATACCCTCTCATTTCCTGCATAGCCAAGATTGCAAACTCTCTTGGACACTCACATGTTGTAACTGCATGGCACCCTCTTTGCACATCTCATCAAACACCAAGCTTCCCAAGGTAGACGTAACATAAGTCATCCTGTGGGAAGCCTCTGTCAGCCAGTCAAAACCTAGGTGGATGTAACATAAGTCATCTTGAGGAGGAAACACCTATCATACAGACATCATGCCATTTCGTCAATGGCAAAGCGAAGCCCATCTAGTGATATGCAATTCACTTAACAGGGAGCATCTCACTCCGCAGTAAGCATTCAAAAAAACAAACAAACAAACAAGACAGAGCACGTCCCCAAGTAATCCAAAAGCGTTGCAATTTTGCAACTGGCCCAACCCTAAATCCACACTAACTATCTCACAAGCACCCTAACGAGAGGTCAACGCTTCAAGGGCAAACCACTCTAGTGCCATGGTCACCATCAGCTATGAGGTCCTTGCATCAAAATATCCCCACTTGCACCCTACCTTCCCCTTTTTATCCCTAGCACATCGTCTATGCATTGTCTTGCTTTCCACCCACCATCTAACATACCACTATCCACAGCACTCTTAAGCATGGTGCAATGACATTCAATATCGCACTGAAGAGCGATGTTGGTGCCAAGCTTGCTGTGGTGTTTTGGTGTTCTTTGTTGACATCTCTCAGGCCACTCCTCCAAACGTCAACAAAGACAGACCAATGAAACACCACCAAATCCAAACTACAGCATCCCAACTACAAATTTGTCTAAGTGTCAGCACGAGGCCATTTTTTGCATATTTTCTCTAAGTGCTGGGACTATGCTCTCCACTGCCTCAGAGTGTAGTCAACCTCTTGTGGAGAGCATAGTCAACACAAAGGTCAAGTTTGCAAATTTTTCTACGCTCTCCACTACCCTAGAGTGTAGTCAACACAAAGGCCATTTTTTCAGCAAATTTTTCTAAGTGTTGAGACTATGCTTTCCACCGTCCTAGAGCGTAGTCAACCTCCAATGGAGAGCGCAGTTAGCAAAAAGGTAGATTTTCACAAGTTTTGGCAAGTCCCAGACTACGCTCACCCCCAATTGGGAGTGTTGTCAACCTCCCGTGGGGAGCGTAGTCTGCCAAAAAGTCTAGATTCCACCAACATTGACACTACGTTCTCCCCCAACCTAGAGCGTAGTCAACAAGAAGCAAGGTTTTTGCAAAGCTTTTCTAAGTCCCGAGACTACGCTCTCCACTGCCCCAAAGCGTAGTTAGCCCTCAATGGAGAGCGTAGTCAGCCAGAACAACCTCCGACGGCCTCCATAGCACAGCAATGGCACACCAACATAATCAACTCACCCTCGACGAGCATAGTCGGTGAAATCTCTCTCTCTCTCTTACATTTCCCCTTACTTAGTGGAGAGCATAGTCCCAACCATCCCCTCTGCCATGTGGCAATCATCCCGCATTTTGTGCTAATCCTAAACCTATAAATACCCACGCCCTCAAAGTTTTCAAGGTTGGCAAATTAGTAAATCAATGACTTGGCAAACCTAAGGAGAGCTTGGGAGAGAACCAAAGGCATATTGGCGAAGTTGCAGACTACCGCAAACCACTGCAATCCACCAAAACACCACAGCCAACGATACACCGCAGCAACTAGACCAACAAATGCAAACACCCCAACAAGCGCCAATCTTCGTGACCAAACACCTCCAAGACTATGACTACGCTCTCCACTATGCCTATTGTACCCCGTGTACCTTCTAACCCCTTTTGGTGTTAACTATGCTCAACCCCATTTGGGATGGTTTCCTGCCTCTCTCTCTCTTTGCTTTTTTAGCATTTCATTTGCATTTTTTCACTATTTCATTGCATAGCCACACCTACAACTACGCTCGAGCAATGGTCACTGCATGTTGATGTCCTCGTTTTTGCCAAAAAACTTGACTACGCTCGACATCGTTAACATCATTGACACTGTTTGAACACTTAGCACCATTTTGCATCAGCATCGCAGCTAACCACACTGCACTCCGGTTACATCTGGTAAGTCCCTATTCGATCAACAAGATCATTCAAGGCACCCTATCTCCGCCTCCAGCAGGCCCTCATGCGAATTCAAGGTTAGGTTGTACGCCCATCGACCTCGGTGTTCCAACCGTTGACGTTTTTAGTCGCTACACTCATCTCATCAACAACTTATTATGACTAATGAGGAAAGAAAGTATATAGGCCTTATAATCAAGCCACCATTATAATGAGTCGTATCCTTATTAGTTGCTAGTATAAGTCTTGCCCCATGTTTGAGAGGTTTGGAGGAAAATATTATACTAAATTTAGAGGGTGGTTATTAGGGATCCTACAATAATCCATCCTATAATATAACATGGCAACAAACTTGTAAGAATGCCCTATCTTACAAAACCAACAAGGAACTTGAAAGAACATTTTCTAACACAAAACTAGTAACAAACCTATGAGAGCAACCTTTCTTGTGAAAAAAGCAATGAACCCCACAAGAATAATCCATTCCATGAAACAACAATAAACCCGTAAGAACAACCTATCCTGTAAAACTGTGGATCTCACTAATTCAAATATACATTCTTCTAATCTACACATAAGAGCAACAACTCCTAACATGACTTCTAGCCATAGTTTTCTACAAAACCATCACATCAAACTTGAACCCCTATGTTATTTTCTGTCCCCAACACCAAAGAATACCCTCTAATTCCCTGTTTATGTTGCTCTAACTACCCACAACACCACTAACTTCACGATCACGTCATGGTACTCCTATCCTACTGCATTGTCATCACTACTGACCAAGTTAGTGCAATATCCCACAACAATCATCCTATTTGTTGCTATGTAGTTTCATAGCTAATGCTACCAAAACCCTTAAGAAATTATGATTCCCTAAATGGTGAACTACTTTGCATGTGAAAACCATTGTTTACTAGATCTAAAGACCATGCCTATCATTCATATTTTCATTATATCCATTATGCATATCACATTCATATCTCGCCTCACCACTACACATGAACCTATTGTTTGAAATGTAAATTCCTTGTCTAAAATAAACCCTTACAAATGAACAATAAAGTTGTCCTTGATATGCGTGCATCCTACAATAGCTCAAATTCACCAAATTGATAGTCAGATCTACGACTAGCATTCATATACTTGGTGAAAGTGCCCATAACCTTATCACCAACATTAAGTCATATAAGCTCTAATACCATTGTTTGGGCTTATTAACTGTAACAAATTATGCAATCAAAAACAAATACTAGCACAATGAATTAACACAACAAAGATAAAACCAACCATTTATCTAGAGCCATAATGAAAAGGCAAGGAACTAAAAGTAAGTCCTAAGGCCTTGCTAAACCAAAGCAAATACTCAAGCAAGCAATTCTATTACCTTTCATCTTAATTTATACATATGATTATTTATAAGTTAATCAAAGGTTCATTAAATCTGAACACATCTTTTATTATCAAGAAATTTCTAAAAAAATTCTAATGGCTTACAATATTAGCAGTGTTATGTACGCCATCAAAAAGCAAGTCAAATTGTTTCAAGATAAGTGATTACTTGTCAAAAAGGTTGAATACCACCGTCAACATACATACAAGTAGTTCAATTTAGAAGAAACGGCCATAAATATTTGGCCACTCAAGCAAATTAAGCTCCTGGTGTCTTGCAACACTACTACAAATGGATTACTCTTTAAGCAAGATGCAGTGACCTTATCTTGGATACAATCTCATGCTGGAACTAAAAACAAAAGCCTACGCCAAATCAAGTTTATGGCATGTTCCTATTAGATTTTTGTCTATATTTTTGGTGATGAGATTAGTGGTATTTAGTCTTGACTTTCAATATTTGTGGGTTTTGTAAAATACCCCTATAAGTTTTCTAATCTTCTATCCCTTTAAAAGATTAATATACCAAAAATTACAGGAGACAAAAATCAATCTAGATAGTGTGGTAGCTTGTAATAAAAAATTGGAAAGAGAATGTGATATTTAAAATGACAATTAATTACCCATGTCTTTAAACTTTACACAATTATAATTTTTATTTCCACATATAGGATTAAATTGGTACCTTGAGATTATTGTCTTATTAGAAATTTGACCTTATCATTGGGGTCAATTGTTCAAATACCAAGACTAATCTTGCTGTACTTCAAATCATTTTTATTAATAAAAAAATCATCTAACCTTCTTGGTGGATGCTTTGTTTATTGTTTAAAAGACTTCTAATTTTTAACTTGACTATAGTCAAGGACTAGGATATCAAAGAATATGCTTTTGCATTAAACTTTAAAGATTACACCAAAGAAGAAAAAGCCTTCAATGTGTTAGAATAGATAGCAATGTCAACATTAGTAGCCACTAGACTTTCCTAGAAGTTTCTAGGTGACTGAAAAATATGTCTAAGTTCAATGAACCTTAGGTTAGTTTATAAGCAACCATATATATAAACTAAGATGAAGGGTAATGGAATTGACTACCTCAGCGTTTTCTCTAGTTTGGTAAGGGCTTGGCACTTACTTTTACTTTCTCACCTTCTATTATGGCTTCAAATGTGTGCTTAACTTTGTTTCCATTACACTTTTTTTATGGGTTGTTACATCTTGTTCTCGGATGCCACTATACATGTCAAATATGTGTTGTATTCAACATTATGCATAAAAATAACACAGAAAATGCAAAGGAAAAATAGAAAGAAACTTCATTATCATAGAAATTGAAAAATAATGAATTTATCTAGGTCATGCTCTAAGGGTTCCCAAGATTGTCTTCCTTCAACATTGATCCTTTAGAGGCAATCTAGCATTGCCACCACAATTAGGCCTAAACCCGACAAGGAGGGGTGGCTAAGTCCCTTCCTATCTCACTTCATCCTAATCTCATTACTCACCGTTGCTGAATCTATAACTCCATCTTGGCACAACCTCTAAGTTATTGACATAAATACCTTAGGTCAAGCTGCACACGATTCCTTAAGAGACATGCTCATAATTACAATGTATACTTTTATTAAGGGTCTTTTCATAGTAATTATAACATTTGTTACAAAACAGCACTATTTGGGAATGGACAAGGTAATATGGGCTCTAACAATTGGCAAGTTGGTTGCAACCTAACACAATGTGGCCCAAACCCTACATGCATGACAAAAAAAGACAAAGAAGATGAAGGCCAAACCACAAATGCTGAATCACCTAATCAAAAACTACCCCAAAAAAAATCCCTTTTGTTACCTTACCAACAAGGTTTGAAATTCAAGGGATTCTCTAATCGCATTTTGTCTCTAGATATTCACCACCCCTAACATGAACTAATATTAAGATCTTTAAGACCTTTTGTATAGACTGTTACAAACAATGATCTAGCATCAACTAGAAGTTTTCATATCATTTTTGCTATGATATTAACAATGAACTTGGGAGACATTAAAGATGTTGGAAGTCATCCATCAATCACAACCCACTTCCACTAACATCAAACAAGAGTATCTATGCCATTAAATTCTCCTTTACAAAATTTTTGAAGTGACAAGTGCATACCAAGTTTGGTAACGGTCTTGGGCTAGAAACCCTAGGTCACAAGTTCAATTCTACTAGGCAAGACTACGTTATGAATTTTTTTTAAAAAAATCCATAAAAGAAATTCTGAAACTGATCTGATAGATCAAAGGGGTCTCAGTGGACATAAGTAAAATTTTCAATTTCAGTTTCAGCTAATAGAATGTCAAATAAATGTCCCACCATGAAATGGAGTGTTCAGAATCTTAGAAAGAAGTGCCACAGCCATTATCACCAAATCAAGGATTGTCAAGTCTTACCAGGAACATTATGTAGTCATTTGTATGTTCAAGTTTCTTTCTCTACTTACTTTAAAATGTCTATGAAGTACGTAGATGAATTTTTGTTTATTGCTCAATTCATGACTAGGCATGATGTTCTATTAGTTAATTGTTTCAGCGTCATTATCTATCATGTCACATTCCCCTAAATCTTGTTAAGCTTGCTTATGAGATATTTTGAGGTATGACATTCGAATGTTAATCCATAAAGCTTTTTTCCATCTTGTCTTCGAAATGCAACAATTATCCTTTTTTAAGTTGATTAGGATGGTTGTTATTTTTTTATCCTTTGCAAACAATGCTAATTCATTTGTCACTATTGAAAAATGTTAAAGCAACGTTATCTTCTTTTAATTTGAAATCCATGTGATGACATATTCAAATCTTCTCATACTCAAATGGTGGCGGCAAAATAGGATCCTCCTCTTCCTCATCCTGCCACTGAATCTCCCCCTCAATGTGGCAACTCTTCGTTAATTTTATCTCGTATTCGTGCTTCTCCCAAATTTTCTCTATCTCATCGCATAACACCTGACATCCAAATGTTTAGGTAGACGTACAATTAGAATCAGAAGCAAAAATAAACTTCTTAACCTCAATGCTCTTTAGATCTCTTGCACTGGCAGCCACACACGCCTACATTATCTTATAGTTCAAGTCTGAATTGCATAAGCCATGTGATATTTTGATAACATGTAGTTACGAATTTCAGAATTCATCATGTACAAGGCCTACCAATTCAGTCTTTATTGTTTGTCATCTTTCATGCAGTTATTTTTCTTGATGAAATGGACATCCCCAAATCTATAGTGGTTAGGTTACCAAAAAGATCATTTCATTTATTAAAGAACAAACAAAATAACATATACACTACCATCCAAATTCTTCTTCTAAAGATATAACTACACAACAGTGTTCCGATTGCAGCATCCTTCCAAAGAGCTAAAGTAGCGACCCATGCCAATCCCAAGCTTCATGACACCTATTAAAAAACTCTAAAATTCCATTCCTACTACACCACAAACCAAATAAACCATGGGAGTACTATCTATACCTTACCTTGTTGTCATCTATAATGATGTTTCCAGGCCAACAAAAAATCATTAATAGAATTAGCTGTAGGTGGTGACCTATGAGTACTACACCTAACCTCATTCCAAATTTCCCAAATAAACAGGTGATTTATAAAAAGATGATTAACACTTTCTATTGTTGAAGAATATAAGACAACCTAGATCTTCCATTATGTTCTTCTATGCAAGATATTGACTCATAGGTAATTTGCCATAAAGCATCTTACTAGCAAAAAGATAAATGCGAGGACTGAAAATGAGATTGTAGATGCCCACTAGATATTGCACTCTTTCCAAGGGGCATGAAGTAGTATAAGCATTCTTTGTAAAGTATTATGATCTATCACACCACTTCCATTGTTGATTGTGCAAAGAAACATGTTGACAAAACCAATGTCTTTTTTTTTTTTCTTTTCATAGAAATTCGAGTTGTATTAATTCCAAAAAGAAAGCTGTACATTAGTATAGCTTGGGTCAGAGTCATTGTCCCCCACGCAATATGGCCTACAAAGTACTACAAACCCCTATTTAATCCATTTGTCTTAATTTGCTCCCCCCCAACCTTGAAGGCAGGCCCTGCCCTCACCCTCACATCCTTACAGACCCCCTTCCCCAAGTCCCTACCTACCAAGCCGCACATGCCCCGACCTCACTCTTTGTGTACCACCTAAGCCTTCCCGTTTTGCTCAATATATGGGTTTTGCCCTTGTGTTGACACCCTACTCTCCTCTCCAAGCTAAGACGTTGTGTACACCGTAGTTTGGATTTCGGAGGTGTTGAGACTTATTGCAAGTCATTGTCAATTTTCTTGAATGAGTTGCACCAAACCTATCTTGTGGTCAGCAATGATGCCTTCCATCCACTACAGGGTCTGAATCTACGTTTGTGCGACCTCCTGCTATGCTTCTCGTTGCATGTTTTCCCACCTCGCTTGCCACCACTCCCTTTCTTCCTGCCATGCTTGGTCTGCTGCTCTACTACATTCTACAGTGATGTCCCAGCCAACCCCCTGCTGTGTGTGTCTCCCCTTCATGTTGAGACCTTGATCTTGTGCCCCCCACCCCCCCCTAGTGCCTATTTCCGCTCTCACTGCCGCGTCATCAGTTCCAGGGAGCCCTGTCCTAGGCTCTTAAGCCCTACCCCACCGACAGGAGCATACCAACATGGGTTGCAGCAACAGAATGGGCATCCCCATCCGCCAGAGTGCCATGATTACACCAAGGTGTCTCCTAGGTCATTGGTGCCGCAAAGATTCCCAAAAAAACTAGAGCACGTTAATGGGGGTCCTGTGCCTCATATGCTTCATGAACGTAAAATGAACGCCCACCAAGTTGTGGGGTATCCAAACTGGACAAAGTACCATTCGACCAAGACAGCAGCTTCCCTTCAAACCCCCTACAACGCCAATCTTCGTATGTGACCTAGGAATGTCCCCTTGGAAAAATTCGGTTGCGTCGAATTGTGCATGCACAACCGGTGCAGTCACCGCACCCTCCGCGTTAATGCCTAAGGCAGTTGCCAACGCAGGCACAAAGACCGTGATTCTCCTACCTCAAAATTTAGTCTCATTGCCCTACCAATTGTCATAGAACTATGTTGTGGGCAGTCCTTGTTCCCCTTCCATGCACCATACCATGTCTTCCCAACCCATCCACTAGACCAGAGGCCACAATTCTACTTGTTGCGTAAATTTCATGACCGAGGGTTTGAACAGGAGCCATTGTCCCATGGCTTCAGAAACTTCATTCCAAAACACTTGAATGTTCCGGGCTACAATCACCGATGACAGCAGAGCAAGGCCCCTAAACACCCACGAATTCTGATGCTTCCACAGCACCCATAGTGCAACCAAAGTTGGTGAGTCACCATGGCAATCAAACGGCGGAAGATGGCCTACACACTAGACAGCCAAAGTGAACTAGCAGCTTTGCATAAAGTGCTGCAGCATTTCAATGTTGTTAAGGCACAAAGGACAGGTGGGCTCCACCTACACACCTCTATCTTGCAACGTGGCACATACAAGGAGCACATGGTGCTTGAGCACCCAGCTAAAAGCCTTCACTTTCTCTAGTAAGCGGCCCTTCCAAAGTTTCCACCAAGCAAATTCGGGTGGGTATCAATGTTTAACAATCTCTTGGCGGTGCTAATCTAAAGATCCTAGTTGTTCCATCTTGTTTACGTGCTTGCACAAGTTCTTCCATAGTGGAGAATTGTCGACACTGGCCTCCTGGCAATGATACTTTTGTCTGAGCAGTTGCACCCACAACACAGAATTTCTGTTTTGGCCCAAGAATCTATAGAGGAGCCACTGCAGCCCCAGATCCACCTCATCCGTCAACTTCAAAAGACTAAGCCCCCTGACTAAGTGAGGCCGAGCCATGACAACCCATGACACCAAGTGCATTCTTTCACCCCCTTTGCCCCTTGACCATACAAAATCTCTGATGATGCCGTCAATTCGCTGCATCACCCCCACCGGCAGCATGCCCATGGACACCGCAAACCTAGCCATGGCCATCAACACAATAGATGCCAAAATCATCTTTCCCTTGCATGATAAGAAGCAGTAAGTCCAATGAGTAGTTTTTGTTTGGATCTTCTCCAACAACGCCAACCAAGCCTTCTTCCTTTGCCAATCAAAAATAGGCAATACCAAATACTTGTCCTCTATGGTTCCTAGCGAAATGCCCAGCGTCTAAATGATTTTTCCCCCATCATGTGCACCGTGTGAACAATGTGAATGGCCAATTTCCCTGTGTTGATTGTGAGGCCCACCTCCCTTCACAGTCAATCCAGCACCCGCAACAATGCCTCGACCTGTGGCACCGCGGCCCTGGTAAACATCATCGTGTCATTAGCATAGTGGGCAGCTAGGTAGAGGACACCGTGCATGTTAAGCCCATGGACCCCTTCCTCCAAGCAAGACTTGAGTAGGTCCATGACCATGATGAATAGGAGCGGCAATAACGAGTCTCCTTGCCTTAATCCCCTCCCGGTGCCATGAAAACCCCATAGCTGCCCATCTATGTCAAAGGAGTAGCAGCTGCCCCATTGTATTTGTATACATAAATTAACAAATTTGACATCGAATTCTTTGGCAAGCATGATCGCTCCAAGAGCTACCTAGCTGACCGAGTCGTAAGCCTTGGTGATATCCAACTTGATACATATCCCTAGGAATTGGGCCATCTTAAGGGAATGCAAAATCTCCTAAAACAGTAGGACTAGGTCCTGCAAGAAATGACCCTTGATAAATCTAACCTGATGTTCTCCAACCAACCTGGGCATGAGGTGGGCAACGCGCCCCACTAGCATCCGTGAAAATATCCATAGGAGCATGTTCCACACTCCAATGGGCCTAAAGTGCCACGGTGATGTTGGGTTCGGGACTTTCAACTAGAGAACCACCCAGGAGCAGTTAATCTCTTTTCTCACCTATTGCCAAGTGAGCATGCTATTGAACACGTCAAGCAAGTTAGCTCCCAAAACCTCCTCGAATTCCCTAAAGAATTCAATGGGCCACTTGTCTGACCTTGGGGCTTTGTTAGATGGCATTACCTACATGGCCCTGCGCATTTCAGCCCATGAGAACAACCTCAGTAGTTGCTGGTTATCTGCATAGGTTAAGATCTTAGGGACATGTACCGAGATGGGCTTTGTACTCCTGCATCGCCATACCTCCTCCTAGTACGCCTGCAACTGTTCCAATCCTTGTTGCACATTTAGCTACCCTCCATCATCGATGCCCTACAGCAAGTTCTATAGCTTGCACTTGGAGGCCCGATGGACTTTCGCAACCGCAAAGAAAAACCTAGTGTGCCTATCTCCCTCCCTTAGCCACATCATGCACGACTGCTATTTCCAATAGGCTTCTTCCTCCTGATCCAATTCCTGGGGCTCTATGAGGAGTTCTTGTTCTTCCT
>MNCI01028288.1:133072-156739 GCA_015680685.1 Gnetum montanum | reverse complement strand
CTCCCTGGGTTCTTGTGTGCCTATGTAGGCTTGCTAGGTAGTGTGTACCAAGCGTCTTAGCCAAGGCTTGTGCAACCATGTTCGTTCAAACTAAAACGGCCAAGGAGCTTTATCCACTGTGGTCTGGATTCTGCAAATAACAGACCGGTGATTCGAAGCATGCCGTTCCTTACCTTTAGCCTAAATGTCAAATTCCATCATAAGGCTAGAGCTAACCCACACCCTGTCGATCTTCGACTGAACTTGGTCCTTCAATCTTCTTTTGTTACTCCAATGTATCTACATCCTGTAATTTCCAAGTCAACCAAGTCATATTTGCATATGAATGCTATGTAGTCCACGACCCTTGAAGGGTCAGAGCAGTCTCCCCCTCAACTTTTCCCAACAGAACATCCATTGGTTGAAGTCACCAATCATTATCCACTTGGTTGTGTCGCTAACAAGGGCCACCATGCATTTAAACTCCTGGATGCAAGCCTCCCAACTTTGTGCCCTGTAGATATTGGTAACCCAAAGATTGGCCTATGGCATGTGCACCATGAGGCTCCAATCAGATGCATCCACTAAATCAACAATGTCCCTGGTCAAGACCGCTAGTCCTCCCACTCTACCTCAACTAGGCACCATTTGCAGGTGCCAGCCTTCCCACTGTAAGAGTTGTTGCTTTGATGCTTGCAACTTTGTCTCTTGAAAGCAAACCATATCACACCCCTCTTCCCTCACAATCCCTTTCAGGGTATTTCTTTTATACGGGGTACCCTGTCCTCGACAATTCCAAGAAAAGACCTTTATGGGGACACAGACAGATGCTTGTGATACACCTACCGAAGTGTGCGCTGCACTCCCAAATCAAGGTCCAGCTACATGGACTTTTTTCATGTGTTACCTGCATCCAGGCATCTTACTCTAGGCAATGGCTAGGTGACCTTAGCCCCATGTACGTTTGTATCTTTCATGCCCAAGATGTCTTTCATTTTTGGCTTGGTTGACCCTCTACCCAGCATGATCCATTCCCCCAACAAGGGTAGCTCTAGCCTAGGCTGCCCCAACACCTCCATTTTCCTCATCGATGGGGTATGAGGTGACCCCATATCCGCTCTGGCATCCTCTGCCAACCTTAGCGCCCCCGCTTGCACAACCCCTACAGGTCAGTTCCCCATCGGCCTCTCCTCACCGTGTGGGATTGTGTTCCCACCCCAGGCCTGCCCACCCCCTTACTCCACGCGTGCAGCCGAGGATTGGCTGCCCCCAGGTGCCAAAGGCCCCTTCTTCACGGTGCAGCCCTTTCTGCCCACCAAATTCCAACCCTAGTGTGGCTCCAATAGGGTAACCCTACAGTCTACAACGGAATGCCCTTTGCCATAAATTTTGCAAGCCTGAGACGCTTCCATAGGCACTTTTGGCAAATTCTCAAACCATACCTTAACCTTTTCTTCTCCCGTCTCAATGTCTAAGATGACCTCATTCACCCTATCATCTAATCTTAATGACCGTCACACGTAGAAGCAGGCATATCCCATCCAATCCATGGATGTCGTGAAGGCATCAAATTTGATGAATTTGCCAAATAGTTCTGCCAACGATTTCAAGAATTCTAGCGACCAATATTCTAAGGGTAGGTCATGAGGCCTCACTCACACAGGCGCACGCTCAAACAGCCCCGCATCGCGATGTGCCCCAAGGCGCCAAGGAGCTAGGGCCAGCCCCATGGCCCCATAGAACCAAGGCCCTCCCACGAGGACCTGTTCCCTATCCTCCACCGTCTAAAAGTAGAAGAGCAACCGATCATCCACCAGACTCCTCACGCTAACATTGTCTAGCCCCCGGGTGACCTTGACCCACCTCTGTATCAAGTCCATCCTGGGTCATGCCCCTTCAAATACAAACTTCCCGATTAGGCTCTGTTCCAGCTTTTGCAAGGTTCCCTCAGGCAAGCGGCCAACCTTGAGCCGCATGACAGCTCCTTCCTTGGAGCAGGCCTCAAAATCCCCAGCCCCTTTGTCTAGCACATGTGCTAGATCCTGTCGTGCTGGCCCAGCAACCCCTCCACCCGTGTCTATCATTAGCCCATCCATGAGTTCCCCTTGTCGCCCTCGTGCATCCCAAGTTTATGAACCCCCGTCTCTCCAATGCCCCCTCCCATTCCTACAGCCATGCCTACTCTCACTCCCGCACCCGTGCCTGCAGCTGCGCTTGCACCCGCTCCCATGCCCACACCCCCGCTCCCATACCCGTGGCTACACGCACTCCCACTCTCACTCCCGACATAGCTCAATTCTTTTACTCATGAATGTTTTATAGACAAAAGCCCTCTCCAAATTTAGGATAGATTAGTAATATTGGAAGCATCAATAAAGTGAAAACTAACATATAAATATTTGCTTTCATCACCTGAACCAAATCTATTTAAGATACAATGTTACCAAGCAATCTTCCCTAACAAAACATAATTAATGTTTTGCATATGCCTAAGATTCCATCCTCCACAAGACCACAATTTACATATTGTATTTCAATTTAAAACATGCAGCGTTTTTCTTCAAATAGTTAGATGACAAAAAAGTTCTTTCTTTTTCCTCTATCTTATATAAATTATTATTTTAGAACAATAAATGTAAGACAAGTAATAAAGAGGTAAAACATAAAGAGCAAATCTCACCAACTATAGCTAACCAACCTATGTTAACAAACTTAGCCTTCTACCTAAAAACTCTATTATCAATCTTTTGAAGAACTAGCTACCAAAGTTCCTTCTTCTTATAAGCCACAAAGTTAGGAAGCTCCAAATACTAAATTTTTTTTCTTATGTCTATTGAGACTCCTTGGATCTCTCAAACCGGTTTCAAAATTCCTTACAGAATATTTTTTAAAATTTGTAACTCAATGCTACATAGTAAAATCAAACCTATGAGTTGGAGTTACCAAGCCAAGACTCCTACATAGTAGATAATAAGTCTACTTGACATACCAACAGATCAGTATATTCTAGGAAAAGTTTTTGATTAGCTCCAACAGTAAACACACAACTTTTATTTGAATTGATTCTTAAACCAAAGGCATTTGAAAACTTCAATAGTGTTGTATACAAGTCTACTACAAATTGTGGATTCCCATGAAAGAACAAAAAGGTATCATCAACAAATTAAGTATATGTGAAAGAATGACAATCAAAGGCTAGCTGGATGCCTCTTATAATAGTCATTTTTCAATTTTCTTAAGCAGGATCCCACCCCTAACCTTCCATGGATAAAAATAAAAAGAAAGGGATAAACAAGATCACCTTGCTGTAACCCATTTCAAGATTAAAAAATTCCCAAATCAATGACCAATATTTTGTGTAATTATAGTATATGGTAATCATGATATGCCTCTTTAAAAAAAAATTTTGAAACGTCCATGCATTGCATGTGATTGATGGAAATTCCAATTTTAAAACTCTAAAATGCTTAATACATTGCAAAATTTCTAAACAACCTTATATAAGTAGTAATTTAAAATACTCATTCAGCATGTTCCACCAAATTGTGAGGAGCTTGAGAAACCATCTAGATTAAAGCATTAGTGAAGTGATAGCAGCAGAGGCAAACACACCAAAGCTTGGGGAAAAAGACATAAATAGCAGAAGGTTCTAGCATTAACAGTGATGCAGCAAGATTTGAAGCAGGGGAAGTCTCTTAAACCTTAATCTTTTTATCTTTCAAACTTGCAACTGCACATTCTTAGTATAAAATGTGAAACATTTCTTGCTGTCATTAGAAATGGAATTTATTTTTCTTTTATTTCTTTGGGTAAGTTCAGCAAGACAATGGCACCATGTACAATCTTTTACTATAGAAAGCGTTCCACTGCAAATTTTCAATAACTTAACATAACCTAGTGTGCAGTCAACCCATTCTGAGTCTTACATGATTCCATGCAATTCTGAATCACGATCTTTGATCTGGAATCTTAAGAATGAAAAAAAGATCTACAATCAAATCCAATCTTCCTAAATATATTCTAAACAAGGGAAAGGCTTGATCCTTTTCCTACCACAGAGGGGAGGTTTTTCAAGATTGGCTGTAAAAATTTAAACCTGAAAAGGCATCCCTAAAACTATTCAGCTTTTACTTTATACTCTCTCTTTGTTGATCTGTTGTAAATATCATTGTTGTTGTACTCAGAATTTTTTAAATAAATATTATTATTTCATTTTTTTGGGGTCTGATATCCCCACAAAAACTCCCAAGTCCCTAGACTCTGCATGGTCAACAAAGTAAGAGCTACACATGACAACATGAGTATTCAAAAATGGATCTTGGCAGGCCAAAGCCCATGTAAGAGATTTTCATGCAGAGCTTCTTCATTATGAGTTTTTGTTAAAGTTCCATTAGTACATTGGGAAACTAGAAGTTGTCTATATCTACCATGATCAAAGTCATAAAAATTACAATAACATAGAACATACAAAGTTACCTATAACGTGGGATCTCCGCATGCTGAGTTCCAGTCATCGTTTGGTTATTTGAAGCATGTAGTGTCTGAACTCGTAGCAATGTCACAGGCAAATTTTGAACCTCTGCCTTACAGACATCGCAAGTTTTGTTTCCTTTAATACTAAACCATTTTACTGCACACTCTTTATGTGCAAGAGCAAGTTCTCCCTTGCAGTTACATTCCAATTTAAATGTATCTCCTTCTTCTGATAATTCTATCATACAAATTCTGCAAACAGCATCTTCCTCTGGGATATCTTCCCCATCATCTTCAGATGCAGCTGAAATCCATGAAAAGGCAACATGTGTGTGTAGTATAAAAATAAAATTAGCAGTTGGTTATTGAGTGTAGGGTAAAGTAATAAGACATTTCTATAATAAATATAAGTCCAACAACTATTGATCACTAATAAATTGCTTTCAAAGGATGATTAATAATTTTGTATCAAACAAAGTGAAAAGAGAGACTAACCAACATCAGTTGAAGAACTTTCTTTAGAAACGTTGCTGTGACAACTTCCTGTAGGTCGAGGAGTAATAGGTCTCACACGAATAAAGGCTCCTGAAGAATCTGATCTTAAAATTGTGTTCTTATCATTTAATGGCATGGACAGTGAGCGAGAAAACTTTCCTTCACCAGAAGGCTTCTGTCAACATTCATTACGATGTCAGATTCGTTGCTAACCAAAATTAATTATTAATGTCAACTCTTGGTAAATCATACTAGAATGAGACGATTTTTAACTTAAAAAGGAAACAAAAACAGAACCAATTTAGCTACCTGTATTAAATGGAGAAAGCCAAAGGTATACAGCAACTTACAGATTTTGACAAAGTAACCAGATGTCCACCATGGTCTGACTCAGGAACTCGTAACCCCAAATCTGCAACAGGGGTAACTGGTAGGGAAGATGTTCGTTTACCAGATAATGGTGCAAAAACCTTCGTGAATGAAAACTGTTTTGGAGTAAATGGCCTTGGTGTATAACTTCTGTGTTCCCCTTCATATAATGGAGAAGATGATTTCGATGGTGTACTAGATGGAAGAAGATAATCTTTTTCACGATCTAAAGTTGTAGATGGCTTATTTTTGAAGCTGGGCCTTGGTATAAGTGATCTAATTGAAGTCTTATTGGTCTTTGAAGAACCAGGAGTTGGTGGGAAATTTACTCTCATTGCACTGGGTTTGCAGTCATCCAAATTTCTCTCAGGAATTTCAACTGACAAATTAGGCTTTTTCCCAGGGCGTGGATTGGAAGTCTTATCCTCATTGGAATCTCCGGTCGGAAGAGTTATCTGCAAACAGATTGATCAAACACATTTGTTGAGAAATTTAAATTTTTTTAGTTCTCTGAGACAATTATAGGTATTTAAAACTTTAAACTACATATAATATTAGTAGTACCCCTTTTATTGTTATAATTGGCACCATAACATAAGCAACTAATGAAAAATCTTTTGCTTTTTATGCTCTCTTTAACCTTTGAGATCCAATTACAGCTGATGATAAATCTAGTATGATATGAAACATTTTGTAAAGAAAAAATATGCAAGCTATGGATGATACAATAAGCAAGCAATGCTTTAAGAAATAAGAACACCTGTCTATGCACTTATATTTCTCATGTGTTACCAAACCACAAATTTTTTGTTGAGAATATTATATTATTAAACCATACCTGTGCTACAATTACATTATCAATATGGCACATTTTGAACACTTCATCAATAGCTTGAATACAGTCCCTTTAACACTAGGTTGTGTCTGTCAACAGTGCTACTTGCACCTACAGTTAGCACTAATCCATAGATCTATAGCCTTACACTACATTTGTTTAGTGTCATAAATTTGACAGTGGTAAATATGACACGCTTAAAATCTTAATTTCATGCGCTGGGATGTATAGAATCATGTGCAATATTTTAACAATAATTCTAACACTATAATTATAAACAAAATTTACGCAAATGCTGCCATCTATTAAGAATTAATGATAATTATTGAGAAGATGATTACAGAAAACAGGTTAAGGTGAGACACAGATTGTTTCAAAGGCATGGCATCATTCTAGCATACATTTCTAGTCAATGAAAACATCATTTTAACTTGTTGAAGAAACTTTTCTTACCTTGTATTAAAAACATCTTGATACTATTCATATAATTGACTTTTATCAATAACAAAGTATCTCAAAGAAATGAATTCATCTAGGATTAGTATGCAGGTATTTTGGTGCAGAGTTAAAGAGAATCTTGCAAAATGTCTCCTTGTAAAATTGCAAGGAAAAATCTAAATTTATGCAACACCTCCGCTTGGGGAAGGATTAAAAGGCAGTTGAAATTAGCAGTACCTTTTCCTACCATCTCTATCCTATTCAACCTCTCCCATCCTCGAAGAAAAAAATTAATAGATAACTACAAGAAAACTAGAAGATGCTGGTTTTTTTGACAAAGAGTTGCCTTTTGGTAATTGCAAGGTACTATGCATATACACCCTTTGAAGGTTTATACTTACAATGACATGACATGACCCAAGGGAGAATATGATGAGAAACTCGACTTAAGCAACAAGCAAGTGAACTGTCTGACATAAGAGGACATTTGGGAAAATGAACTAGCAGCATTCAGAACCTCATGTCCCTACCTCTCACTTTTATATTTGGAAAGTCAAATTTAACATATATTCTTTTAAAAAACCACCATCCACTTACATTTGAAAGACTAAAGTACTCACCTTAGCTACCTGCCCAAAACTTTTTATTAAAAATCACCTGATAGCCCACTCTATGGGCTCTTGTAAATCACAAACACCATAATTTCAAATAGAAGACTTGAAACTAAAATATTCACTATAGCATAAATTTACAGACAAAAATGATCTGTTCTGAGGTTTTCATTGCTTTTTGTGTTTCCTGCATATATAACAATCCAACCCCTTGTTTCTGCAGCAAAGAAGTTCCTTGAAGGTGTTCATATTCTCTAAATAAGATTAGAGCTAGAATTCCTTTGAATAAACATTATGAAGTTTTCAGTTGTTCTGCTAAGCCTGCCAAACGTTGTCTATTAAGAATTTTAATATCCATAAATCCTGGATCTTTTACCTGAGCATCAAAAAATACTTATCCAATGACCAGCACTTGGATCCTTTTGGAGTGAAACTGAAAGAAGTTTACTTTTGGAGATGCATTGTGCACGTGTTTAGTTACGTTATCAATGAATTGTTTTGCCATCCCCAAATTTAAGCCTGAATTTGACTTTTCAAGTCAGGAATTTTTAAAAGCTATATCAAATAAAGAAAAACGACAGCTATTTCTTAATATGTAACGAACAACCACATTACTAAGAAAAGCAGAACTAAAGTATTAAATAACCCCAGTGATGAATTTTCTCATCAACAGACATTATGTTAAGGATTTACATAATTCAATATGATGAAGAAAGAAAACTGAGGAAACAAATGCAACCCATACGTGAAGATGAAAATATGAATTCTGGCATTATTAAAATGCAAAGTTTTACACATATTGGCCCAAAATTGTCAGTTGATTATAAATTCCTAAATCACAAATTGAATCCCATGAGTGGCATCGTTAAACTACGGTAGCTGTGAAATTTAGGATCTTGCATGGTCGCTTTATATCTTCATAATTCCTCACAAAATATACAAACAATCCCTCCCGGAAAACCGTCGTGTCAGTAGCTATTTTGGTTTTAAGTTTGAAAAACTCGTAAACTAGTTGTTTGTGTAACTCATCACAATCGAATATCAACAGAATTAAGAAGATGAAACACGGCCAATAATGTTTGGCTGGTGTCAAGATTGAAGAAACCTTGATTTAAGCTTTGCTCCATAACTAAAGCATGGACCATGATATTATTTGTCATACTAAATGATGATTGAACCGATTGGCCTATTTAACTAGCTGCAACATTTTTAAATATACACTAATATGACTGCATCAAAACAAAGTATAATTATACTGCACTCACTATTTATTATAATTTGCTTACAGAAATATTTTAGAAAAGAAAGCCTATTTATTCACAGCAATCCACAAATGTCCAAGGCCTGTGAATAATCGCTTTTTAAGATTTCAGAACGAACGCGCCTGTAACATAAATATTGTTAACAGTACATCGAAGAAACATCAGCAGATAGCTCGAAAAGTGATAGAAGGTGAGATAACCTTCTCGTGAGACAGTGTTGGCGGCAAAAGAGATGCTCCCTGGCCAGTACTGGTGGAAGCGTCGTCTCCCTTGGCCTGCGTATCTTCCTCTGATTTGAGAAGAGTCTGCATCTTCTGAGGGTAGTGCCTCCGCTAAGGAATTCAAACAAGACCTGCTCACTCTGGGGACTCTACCAAATCGCTTTTATGACTCTGAAAATCAGCTCTTAAAATTCAAATATTCCTAAGAAAACTTAGTATTATATTGCTGGACATGGAAAGATGAAAATAATTCTTTTCTTTGCATCAGCTTGTTATGCATACATGTCTCAAACAAGCTTAGTACTCATCATACCCCCACGGATGAAGCCACTCGTCTTCGATTACAAAGTTCAATCAAAGGCAAAATCAAAAACTAAAAATTCCGCTTAAACTCGTTCCTCTGAAAAATTCAAAGAAAACGGTTACAACCTCCAAGAAAGTATCAGGACTTTGGAATGCACAGAACAGACACAGAGACGGCGGGCGAGAAGGCAGCATCTGCATGAATAACGAAGGTCAAGGTAAGTCATTTAAAAAGCAGCAAGGACCAAGGGAAACTTCCATCATTAACGCCAATTGTGCACGCATCATTGACAGACCCTCTCGTGTTAAAGGAAACAGAAGAAAAACGTCACACTTCAGCCAAGCTCCGGACATAGAGATGAGTGAGCAGCTTTGCAAAAAGGCAGATTTTTGGCTTTCGCTTTCAGGTGGGCCAATAACTTTCCATGCCACAATGACACGCTACGCCCGCTTCAGTATTTTTGCTGACATGGAATGGATATACAATAAAAACAGATTCGGAGTCTCTCCGGTATACAATACGATTATACGCAGCGGCAGTCGCTGCGGTACGTACGTGCGTAGAAGGTAGAACCGTTTAAAGGTATCAACTAATAAGCAGAAACGGAAACTTAAACCTTGCCAGATGATGATGAGGAGCAGCAGCAAAAAATTCTTTACAGAAGCGATGGTGAAATTGCAGCGACGTTGACTTGGAAGGAAGAAACACAGAGGACCGCAGTAGCAGTTGCAGCACAATTAAGTAAAAGACGAATAGCACAGCACGGCCACAGCAGCATGCGCTTGGCGAAGGAGCGGGAAAGGGATCAAGTTGTGTACCATCTGGCAGACAATGGAGGCAGCATTTAAGCAGATTTGAGGTGTGCAGCTTTTGTGTGTCAATCATCATTATCAGCAGCCATCTCAGGGCGATCAACCAAACAGAAACACAAGCACAAACACAATGCCATTGCCTGAGAATCAACCGCTTCAGCAGCATCGTCGGCATCATCTGTTCTGTTGTTGATGATGTCTCCGTCGACGTTTCGGCGCGTATTTTTTGTCCAGACGCCAAACGCCCTGTTATTGTCTCTCTCTCTCCTTCTTTCTCTTTTGCGTTTACAGAGCAGTTACCCATCCAAGTCGAGTGGTGCGTGGCTGCTCGCTCAATTTGTGGTTCCTGTTGTTATTCCCTGTTACCTTTGTTTCTTCTTCAGTTTTTTGTCTTCGTGAGAAAAGCTTCGTCATTACGTCCACCAAAAACGAAAACGAAATGTCATCGGCATATCTTGGATATCTTGAAGAAACTGATTTCTTGCTGTGCTGCTGACGTCGTGGTTTCGTTTTCCTCTCCTTCTTGGCTCTGCAGGTGTTGTTGATTCCATCTGCCATGGGTAGCCTCGCAGGGAACAAAAGCCTTCTGAGACAATCTCTCTCTAATGATTAAAAAACAAATCGCGCATCGCAATTATTCGCTTGACCATTCCGTTTCAGTTCTACTGGCTCGCAATTATAAGCTTGTCCATGGCGTTTCATCCTTGGCCCAATTTGCTGCGTTCTTGTTCATGTGATCAGGATATTCCCTATTTTGGGAGGATTTTTGACTTTGTACCAGGTACCTTGAATAGTTGCGTTGAAGAGGTGTTTCATGTTTGCTGATTGTAAACTAATTCGTCCAATTCACACGGTCTTTGATGGACTTAATAAATCAAATATGAAATCTTATGATTCGTACGAGGTTTGGCCCACGTAGGTTGGCACAACAATGAGTTATAAATTAAAAAAACATTCTGTAAAAGGAATTCATATATTTTTGTAATAGATTCAAAGGTAAAACCTATAAGATTTTATTATTAAAGAAATTTTGAATAACATTATTACCATTGAAAAAGCAAGTTTTGTTTGAGCAAGGTATATTCTAAATCAAGTAATTTTGTCGCACTCAAATTAGATATTAGCAATGCTTGTGATAAAACAAATTGGAATTATATGGTATTGGTTCTACTTGGCTTCCCCTCACATTTGACCACTATGTTACAGTATCAACCTTGAAAAGCACCATATGACACTAACCTTGAGTCCCATGTTAGTAAGGAAATGAGGGGAGACTCAAGATGGAATGCGCCTTAGTCTTCATAGCACCTACAAACATAGTAAATTCATGGTGCCCAAAAGCATAGCAAGTATGCCTTTGGTAATGCACATGCGTAATGATTTAGCATATACACACATTGATGAGTGGTAAAGAATTCCAACACTCAACCATACAAGTTACAAGTGTTCATGCACGACCAAATCTTAATCCTATCAATGGACAATGTAAGTGTACTAGTAAGTTGATGATAAGTTTACACTCTGTTGATGCCAACATCGCCCATGTTAGGTATAGGGCTATGACTTACTAGTCTAATCAGTAGGGTATAGTTTCACGTAGTAAATTAATTAAAACCAAAGACCTCTTCCTTTACGTACTCTATTAATTAAAACAAGGGATTTCTTCCTTGTTCATGGTAGATATTGTAATGTATAGTGAAATCCAACATGGCTGCCCCAACTTGACGCTACAATCATGTATGCACAAGTTTTCAAGGCTACGCCCTTCCCTTCCACTGTGTTGCATATTGCTCTTTTAACTTTAACCTTTAAAAGTTTGCATGTTCTACAAGTAACTTATGTCATTCTTATATGTGGTATAAATTGGGTAGTTGGGGTATCTGCATCAAGACACAAGAAAAAAAACAAAAACAAAGAAAAAGAGCCAACCACCCATGTAATTAGCCAATTTGTGTAACATCTGACACAAATCAAAATGCTTGGGAAAAGATTTCACAAATTTCCTATAAGAACTAATATCCTAAAGTGCTAATGCTTAAAAAATGAAATTAGATGGATGGAAGGCATAGGAGAATAAGTTGCAGAGTTAACTGAAGCTCATTAATGTGGATTGATCTAGTCTAAGATTATAAGAGCTACCCCTTTATGCATTTAGTGGATATTCTATGTATTTAGTTGGATGTTGTGCCATCATGACGTTGGCTGGTTGGCTTGCCCACATACTACTTTTTATGGCTCAACAGATACAAAGCAGTGGACATTACACGTGGTAGCGACATTACGTGATGTAATCGACACAGTGGTGGCAAGCGTGCAACATGGACATTCAATGGCACCAACAAAGCAGCGAGAGGACAACACCAACAAGGGAGTAGGAAGGGGATCTCGATCTCCCTCTCTCTAGCAATGGCAGGCACATTAATGGCGGCAAACAATAGCAGCAAGAATTCTAGGTAGTGTGTGCGATCATCAGTGAACAGCAAGAGGCATGGGAGACATTGTAGTTGGTAGCAGCAGCAAGAGTCGATGTCAACATCAACAAGTAGGCACGTTAATAGTGTGCAACAGTGGCAATAGACGTTGTAGGTGGCACAGCAGGAGCTACAACTAGTGGTCAGCATGCACGTGGTAGTGGCAGTTGTGCGCATGCATCAATGGTGGTAATAATAGTGAGTGCCAACAGACATGAACGACAACTATAGGCAGAGTCAACAATGGTAGCATCTACTATTGGTAGTCTGCGTGCATCAACAATAGGTGGTGACAACAATAGTGGGTGCTAACAGACATGAATGACAATGGCAAAAAGTGGCAACAACAGTACCGATAGCGAGCAAGCGTGAATAGTGGCACATGGTGGTTAGCCATAGGAGGTCGTAGCTTGCATCAGCGATAGTAGGCAGTAGCAACGACGTGTGGCGGTGAGCAGCAAGTGACAAATAATGAATGGTGGCGCGTAGCAGTTCATCACTACATAGCAGGGTTTTTTGCCCACCAGTGGATGCCATCGGTGATAATGACGCTACAAGCAGTGACACCAAACGATGCCAACACCACTAGCACTACCCTGGTTACCTCCTCCTACCTCTAACAATGGCAAGAAAACCCATGCAGATTAAGCGACGAAGGTAGCCTTAGCTCAACTAGAGCCACTAGAAGCCATTACATTTGTGCTCATTTTGAGGTAAGTTATTATTTATTTATTTTTATAAATTGAGGGCTTTGTGCTGCGGTTTAAGCACAGAACCCGTTTTACTTTTGAACCTAGATTAATCTAGTCTAAGTTAGCTATTTTCTACTTTAATTTCACATTTTATCAATCCACAAGTTTTATTCTTAAGCAAATAGTTGTCTTTTTGTCAAAGTTATCTTGAACTACCCTTTATATGTCCTTGTTAAAATTGTTTAACTTACTAGCATCTTTACACATCATGAAACACCACGTTGTCCAACCAACTGAGACTATTCTTGAGTTTTCATACCCATACAGGAGGCACCTTAGAAAATAGTCTTCCTAAACAAGTTTTTCAAGTGTTGATGTGTCCAAAATTTATGCATCAACACACTCATTGTCTTTTCACTTAGAGTTAGTGGAATGTAAAACATATGGTTTAACTCTTAGTAAGTGATGGGACGCGATATCGCAGTGCGCCGCCAAATCTATAAATAAGAGGTAGCTCTCCCTTGTTTCTCCATCTAGATCTAGACCCTTAGCGAAACTCTGGCAGTTTTACCTCTCTAGAGATAGAATAATTTCCATGTGCCTGCAGTAGGAGTCCCAAAGTGAATGGATCTTTATTCGAGCAAATATTGTACCTAAGCACAAGTTTGTGTACGGAAATAAAGACGAACTTTTGGATAAACCTTGTTGATGAGACACGATATGCACAAGCCGCGATATCGCGGTCCGCTGCCAAATCTCTAAATAAGAGGCGACACTCCCCTCATTTCTGATCCTAGGCTAGAAGTAGCGAAGCTCTGGCGAATTGATCACCCCAAAGATAGAATATTTTCCACGTGCCCGCAGTAGGAGTCCCCGAAGTGAACGGTTCTTTATTCGAGCAGCTTTGTACCTGAACGCAAGTTGTGTATGGTAATAAAGACGAGCTTTGTGGATAAACCTTGCAGTACATGGATAGGTTTATTTAATGTTATTTATTGTTTTCCTAGTAACGCGACATGAGTATGACTTGGTTACGAGCATTGACAAATGTGTACAGCTAGCCAAGGAATCGGCTACTCATCGCGATTAGATTCTCTCACCCTTACCTCCTAGAACATGGGACAAGTGCGACTTGATTACGAGCATCTACGAATGCGTATGGCTAGTTAAGGAATCGGCTACTTGTCACACTTAGGCTAGTTAGGTGCCTCAGTACGACCGCTTCGAGCACGTGCGTTACGTGTGGTAATCCTAGTAACGATTAGCGTTTGGTAGCCATAGTTGCACAGTTCAGGGTGTGTATGGCAAGTGGGAATGGATGCTGACACTAGGACTTAGTGTTGTAGTTAGAGTTAGTTTTAGTCTCTCAACCCTTCACCTCTTAGCACAGGAGAAAAACCTGAAAAGACCAAAAAAATCATATACCTCGAACTTACTTAACCATACACCATGACAACAACAAGTAAGTCTAGGAAGACAACGATTAATTAACCCCAAGTGTTCCTTGCGGCGTTTAGGCATTTAGTCTGCGGAGTTCAACCGGATCGCGTGTGCTATGCTCGTTTCGTATGGTTGAGTGTAGGGGTACCTCGCTACTCATCACTTGTAGTGCATGGACTAAGCTAAATAGAACTTTAATTATTGTTATTTATTGTTAATTTTTTAAATGCTTTATTAGTTAATTAAATCTCTCTCAACCCTTCTCTCCTAGTTAAGTGCATTCAGTACGACCGCTTCGAGCACATGCGTTACGCTTGGTAATCCTAGTAACGAATAGTGTTTGGTAATCCCAGAAGGTTGCATTGGTTCAGGGTGTGAACGGAAAGTGGGAACAGATACTGATGCTAGGTTAATTAAGGCTTAGTTAGTTAGTTAAAGTTAGTTAATTAGTTTCTTCACCTTTTACCTCATTAGCATAGGAGATAAAACATAAAAGATATAAAAATCACATACCTCAAACTTACTTAACCATACAACCGTGAAAAATACAAGCAAGTCTCGGAAGACAACGAACGATTAACCTTAAGCGTTCCATAAGGCATGTAGGCACTTAGTCTGCAGAGTTCAACCGGATCGCGCGTGTAATGCTCATATTCGTATGGTTGAGTGTAGGGGTACCTCGCCACTCATCAGCAAGGTATATGATTAGTTGATGTTGTTTTGGTTCTAAGTGTGCTAAGGGTAAACGTAGTGAAAATGATTATGAATTCTATTACTAAAGATAATGACAAATGATGAATCATGTTTTGATGTGCTCCAATATCAAATATACAATATCAGAGCCTCAATATTGGATACCTAATATCAGACCCCAAGATGCGATGTCAAATATTTGACATCACAGGGTATATGCTAGCCTATAAATATAGTGCTTGGACACATGATTTTTGGACAGTTTTTATCATAGAGTAACAAAGTTCTTGTAGTTTAGCCATTCTAGAGTTAGAATATTTCTGAGTGCCCGTAGCAGGAGTCTAAGTGTGTACAGATCTTTGTTCAAGCACTGATGTACCTAAGCACAGGAGTGTGACAGAAATAAAGATGAGCCCTTTTGATAATCCTTGCAGCATTGAGAATAGATTAATGTTTCTTTTAATGCATTTAATATTCATGCACTTTACTTTAATGCACTTTAGTTTAGCAATTAATTTCCAATTGTTAATGACCACAAGAACAACCACTTCAAGCATATGTATAGCACTTGGTAACCCTTAAACGCTTAACGTTTGATAACCCAGCAACGCTATATGCATTCAAGATGTGTCTAGAAAGTGGGAACGGGTACTTGTGTTAGGTTAGCTAGGCAGTAGATTAATTAGTTATTAAATTCCTCTACCTTTCATTCTTGTTCTTAATCGTAGACAAATAAAATATAAAATAATAAAAATCATGTGCCTCAGTTATACTTAACCATACAATTAAGCTTCATAAGTAGAGTTGAGAAGACAACAATTGTTACGATTAGATTCCATATCATTGAACTAGTGTACTTGAGAACTTAAGGTTTACAGAATTTGACTAAATTGCATGTGAATGCTTGTGATTCGTATGGTTGGGTGTAGGGGTACCTCACCTCTCATCAACAATATAAAGCTATTTTAGCTTATTGGCAATAAGTATCCAGACTTGGCTTACCATACATGTAGGCTAATGTAATTGTTACTAGGATTACCAAGTAACTTTAGCACTAAGCAAATCAAATAAAGTCACTACTAGGTTACCAAATAACTACACTTTACGCTCGAGACTAATCATACTTATTCCACCCATATTAACAAGCATGATAATAGTAAATGACATGGAAATATAAATCTATTCTATATGAAATGTTGCAATGATAAAAAACAATCTCAATTTTTATTACTGCTTATGAATTGTGTCTACGAATAATCTACTTGAATAAAGATGTTGTACAACTGTAATTCACCACACTACAAGCATTCACAACTAACTCTAAGTTCATGCAAACAAACTAAAAGAATTTTACTAATGGTTGACAAAAACATATTTGTTGACACAATGGTGGGCTTGTATTTATAGGCATGATCATGCTCCACTACATCAGATCTACAATATCATATATTGAGCTATGATATCACATCTACGTATCATGGATACCATATTGTAGTCAACAATATTAAAGGTTTTATCATACCTCCATGACTAATTGAAAACTCATCATCGAGTTCATACAAAAAGAAAATAGAGTCATTACAAACTTGTGGTGTTACATAGACTTGACAATATGACGTACATTCATAACTAATTGCAAAATATGAATGTCACATCTTTGTTCGAGTGGTGTTACAAAACTATCATGAAGAGCATAATTAATGCATGACACATTTTAAGTCCTTGGTGGTGCAGGCTCCTTCATTGGCTTATTCCCTTTGTCATCTAGCTTCCTAAATTGGTATTTACTCAACAATGCTCTTAGCTTCTCTTCTTTAGTCCTTGAATTATGCATAGTCCACACCACCTTAGCAATGTTCTTTGGTGTTGGCACTACCCAAGGACATGGCAATTATGGGAACATTTCATTAGTCTTGACATACCATGTTATAAACTATTTCCATTCCACCTCAAAAGCCTTGGCCATTTTTTATAACCCTTAATAGTTTACCATTCTTTTAGCTAGGTCTGTTGCTACATCTTTTTAATCCTAATAACTTGCTTTAACTACTTAAAGCTCATAGGTTGTAATGTGAAATTTTTGTGCATTTTTTCTATTTGCAAACACTTTTTAATAAATAGAATAAAGGGTACCTAATTATTGCTCCAATTTTATTCTTGATCTACTAATGGGATGCGATATCACATGGGCCGTGATATCGCATCCCTCACGATATCGCGTCTTCCCCTGCGATGTTGCATATGCGATATCACGGTGCGTCGTCATATCTATAAATAAGAGGTGGCTCTCCCTTGTTTTCCATCCTAAGCTTAGACCGTAGTGAAACTTTGGTAGTTTGATCTCTCCAGAGATAGAATATTTTCCATGTGCCTGCAGTAGGAGTCCTAAAGTAAACAGATCTTTATTCAAGCAGACATTGTACCTGAACACAAGTTTGTGTACGACAATAAAGACGAATTTCCTGGACAAAACTTGCAGTGCATGGAATAGGCTAATTAAGACTTTATTTATTGTTATTTACTGTTTTCCATTTAAATGCTTTATTGGTTGTTAAATCTTTCTCAACCCTTCTCTCCTAGTTAAGTGCCTCAGTACGACCGCTTCGAGCACGTGTGTTACGCGTGGTGATCCCAGCAACAACTAGCATTTGGTAACCAAGGTTGCATTGGTTCAAGGTGTGAACGGTAAGTGGGAACGGATGTTGACGCTAGGTAATTAAGACTTAGTTAGTTAGTTAGAGTTAGTAATTAGTCTCTTCAACCCTTCACCTCAATAGCATAGGACAGAAAAGCTATAAAAATCATATACCTCAGACTTACTTAACCATACACCGTGACAAATACAAGTAAGTCTGGGAAGACAACGAATAATTAACCTTAAGTGTTCCATGAGGCATATAGGCACTTAGTTTGCAGAGTTCGACCGAATCGCACGTGTTACGCTCGTATTCGTATGGTTGAGTGTAGGGGTACCTCGCCACTCATCATTGGCGCCATTGCCAAGGACTAAGTGTTTGTGCGCTAAGTAGAACATAGGAGATCACTCACATCGTTGGGAGCTTAAATGAACCTTAGGGTTAATCAAACAAAAAATTATATAACGGTCAAATAGCACACCAATAAGACACAATGTCTTCTTCTTCTTCTCATAAGAGCAACTCACCACCTAGGGATAATATAAGAAATAGTCGGCAATCTAAAACACATAACCTAAATTCGCTAGTGCCTCAACAATATAGGGTGGAATATACTCATCCCGATGACTACATACCTAATTTTACTTTTATGCTCCATTAGGATGAATAGATGCGCTGGAGAGACTTGCAAGGTAACATTGTGTTACCTCCAGATTGTGCAGTCCCCAACATGCTCCTCTATGCTTTGGCACAGATCGGCATGACTCAACTCTACGCTGAATACGTTGTAGGTGATTTTGACATAAGGGATTACCATCCCACGGCTTTACAACGTATGAGGGACTCAAGGCAGGAGAGCCAACATACACTGTTGAAGGGCAAAGAGGTCACGCACGTCCTAAGTGAAATCGCAGATGGTGAACCACTTATAATGGGTTCTCTATAGAAAGATGTTTCCCCTCCTAAAGAAAGTGAGGAGGTGGGGTATCAGAACCTACGCTCCATGATACACAACCCTGGTTCTGATTCCCGTGAACACCAACTATTCACTGAGGGAACAACAACATGTGATAAGGACGGGCATGTTGATCGTCATCACGATCGAGGCCAAAACCACAGAAGAGAAGGTAAGAAACATCGTCATGGTGATGGTTCTCCTTCTTCTTCTCCTTCTTCACATCATTCACCCTCTCTTTCCACCTTTGGGCGCATTCATAGAGAGCATAACAGTAAGGATAGAGGTAGGCAAAATGAGAGACCTCAACGGGAAAGTCGAGAGAGAGGAAAAGGGCATGAACAAAGGGAAAGTAGGGAACAACGGAGACATCATAGACATCATGAAAGAGATGATTATGAAGAACCCCTACTTGCCACCCGAAGCATGCTAAATATAATGGAGGCAGTGAGAATACCAACAAGGCATTTAAAAGTAGTTAGATCAAGCGTTTGGACATGAATAATATCCCATGCTTTGAGGGGGGATACAACACGGATCCGCAAAATCATTTACAGGCATTCCACGATGCCTGTGCCTTGCAGAACATAGAGAATGAGTGGCAGAAACTAAAGTTGTTTCCCAGGACACTCATCAAGGAAGAAGAGAGTTGGTACCGGTCCTTAGAATCGGAAACCATTAGGAGGTGGAGTACGATGTTAGAACTCTTCAATAATAAATATCAAACATACTCTAGAGTGTGTAACTTGCGTAAGCAGATCCAAGGATGGAAGCAAGGTACTCATGAACCCTTGGATGCTACCATGGGCTGCTACTACGCATTGCTACATCGTTGCCTGGGCCATGGTTACGCACAACGGGATCAACTCTGCCACATCGTAGATGGGCTAAGGTATAAAACTAGGAGAACCCTTGGGACTTATGCCCAAGGGAGATTATCAGAACTTAGAGCCCATGAAATTCATCGCTTGTTGGAACAAGTAGCCAAAGAAGAAGGGGAGCTACAAAAAAGAGAGAGTGCGTAAGAATATAATTGTGACCCCTCTCTTCGAAAGAAGGGAGTGAGATTTTGCTATGAAGAGGATGAGTCACCACTTGAGGAGTTGGTGAACAGGAAAACCTTGCTGCTTCAAAAGTTGACAACAAAAGTAGTAGCTAGGGTAGATGAAGTATGGAGCTCCTTAGACAGTAAAATTGAAACTATCCTAAAGATCTTAGAGGAGTCTAAGGAGGAACGAAGTAGTGACAAGAACAAGACAAAGCAGAGAGATTCTAGCCCTACATGTGACAAGGGTAAGGGGAAAATAAATATCTCCGATGAGGTTGTGGATTCAGACACAGACGATGACGGTGGATGTGAGATCTGCTACTATGATCATCCTAAGGGATGTTGTCCAAACATCTCACATCTACAAGAGTCTAGGGTATATGCACTCAACCGGAGACTCAACAAACGGCAGACACCCCAAAGGTTACCTTATCCCCAAGGTAACCCAAGACAGTTCCACCAACTGTTGACATACTATCCAAGTGGAACTCCACCACAACCCATTCGGCAACATTAGTAGTGGAAACACCCACAGTCATGGGGGATGCTACCGCCTGGGCAACAATACCCTTACCGGCAACCCGATCCTTATGGATACTATGTGCAGCAGCCAATTTCTCCAAGTGATCCTATGGGTTACGCAACTCCACGATGTCACTACCCAGTTTGGGAATATTATCATACTTTCCCTCCTAGAAGGGACACTCCACATGTATGCCATCCTCCAAATCCATCTGCACCTCTCATGCCAGTAGCTCCACCACCAACCGCTCCAACAACGCCAAGGGTATTTCCCTCTCAACCGCAACAACCTAATGTCACAAGGGCTTTCAATCCTCAATTCTCAGTTGGTCTTAACAGTTTTATGCCAAAACGACCTTTCTTCAGAGAAAACAATCCAACTAAGCCCTCACCTTCACAAGCGGTTGAACATCTAAACACCACTATACCAAATAAGGTTTAAGCTTGGATAATCTCCCTTGGGCATAAGTCCCAAGGGTTCTCCTACTTTCATGTCTTAGCCCATTTACGAGGTGGTGGAGTTGATCTCGTTGTGCATAACCATGGCCTGGGCAACGATGTAGCAATGCATAGTATCGGCCCATCATAGCATCCAAGGGTTCGTGATTACCCTGCTTTCATCCTTGGATTTCCTTACGCAAGTTAGACACTCTGAAGTACGTTTGGTATTTATCGTTGAACAACTCTAACATCGTACTCCATCTCCTAATGGTTTCTGGTTCTAAGGATAGGTACCAACTCTCTGCTTCCTTTATGAGTGTCCTATGAAACAACTTTAATTTCTGCCACTCAATTTCTATGTTTTGCAAGGCACAGGCATCATGGAATGCCTATAAGTGATTTTGCGGATTAGCATTATATCCCCCCTCAAACCATGGGATATTATTCATGTCTAAGTGCTTGATTCGGCTATCTTTTTAATGCCTTGTCGGTATCCTAACTGCCTCTATAATATCTAGCATACTTCGGATGGCAAGTAGGGGTTCTTCATGATCATCTCTCTCATGACGTCTATGATGTCTACGGTGTTCCCTACTTTTCCTTCATTCATGCCTTGATTCTCTTGACTGCCCTCATCCTCTCTCTCGACTCTCTCATTGAGGTCTCTCATTTTGTTTACCCTTATCCTCACCATTATGCTCCTTGTGGCTGCACCTTGATGTGGAAGGAGAGGGTGAATGGTGTGATGAAGGGAAAGAAGAAGGAGAACCATCGCCATGACGATGTTTCTTACCTTCTCTTTGGCTGCTACGGCCCCAATCGTGATGACGATTAGAATGCCCGTCCTTGTTATGTGTCTTTGTTCCCTCAGTGAATAGTTGGCGTTCACGGGGATTAGAACCAGGGCTGTGTATTGTGGAGTGCAGGTTCTGATACCCTACCTCCATACTATCATTAGGAGGGGGAACATCATCTTGTGGAGAACCTATTATGAGTGGTTCACCATCTCCAATTTCACTTAGGACGTGCAGGAACCCTTTGACCTTCAACAATGTATGGTGGCTTTCTTGCCTCAAGTCCCTTAGACGTTGCGCTACTGTGGGATGGTAATCCCTTATGTCATAATTTTCTGCAATGTATTCAGCGTATAATTTTGTCATGCTTATTTGTGCAAGAGCACAAAGAAGCATGTTAGGGACTGCCCGATCTAGGGATAACACTATGTTACCTTGCAAATCTCTCCAATGTAGCTATTCTTCCTGATGGAGGATAAAAGTAAAATCTAGTATATACTCATCGGGATGGGTATATACCACTTGGTATTGTTGAGGAACTAGCGGTTCGCGGTTATGTGTTTGATGTTGCTGACTATCTCTTGTATGATCCCTAGGTGGTGAATTGCTTTTGTTCGAAGAAGAAGACATTGTTATTTTACTCGGTGTGTTGATTAACCGTTATATAATTTTTTGTTAATTAACCCTAAGGGTTCGTTTAAGCTCCCAATGATGTGGATAATTTCCTATGTTCTACGTAGCACACAAACACTTAGTCCTCGGCAACGGCACCAATGATGAGTGGCGAGGTACCCCTACACTCAACCATACAAATACGAGCGTTACACGTGCGATTCGGTCGAACTCCGCAGCCTAAGTGCCTACATGCCTTACGGAACACTTAAGGTTAATTGTTCGTTGTCTTCCCAGACTTACTTGTATTTGTCACAGTTGTATGATTAAGTAAGTCTAAGGTATGTGATTTTTATGTCTTTTCTATTTTATCTCCTATGCTAAGAGGTAAAGGATGAAGAGACTAATTAACTAACTTTAACTAACTAACTAAGCCTTAATTAACCTAGCATCAGCATCCATTCCCACTTAGCGTTCACACCCTGAACCAATGCAACCTTGGTTACTAAACGCTATTCGTTGCTGGGATCACCAAGCATAACACATGTGCTCGAAGCGATCGTACTGAATGCACTTAACTACAGGAGAAGGGTTGAGAGAGATTTAATGAACTAATAAAGCATTTAAACAATAAACAATAAATAACAGTAATTAAAATCCTATCTAGCTTAGTCCATGCACTGCAGGGTTTATCCAAGAAGTTTGTCTTTATTTCCGTACACAAACTTGTGTTTAGGTACAATATTTGCTCGAATAAAGATCCGTTCACTTTGGAGCTCCTACTGCGGGCACATGGAAATTATTCTATCTCTAGAGAGGTAAAATTGCCAGAGTTTCACTATGGTCTAAGCCTAGAATGAGAAACAAGGGAGAGCTGTCTCTTATTTATAGACCTAGTGACACACTGCGATATCGTGGGGAACGATGCGATATCGCGTACGTGATATCGCGGCCCATGCGATATCGCATCCCATCAATAACTTAGTCAATATGCCTCTATTTTCAATAATATAGTAGGTATCACCTTAACCCAAGTGGCCATCCTAACTACCCAGTCTAGTAGATATTACACCCTTGCTTTCTATCCTAAAAGTAATACCTCAACTACAATAAAGTTGAAGTCATGCTACTAGTAGGATAGGAAGAGGGCATGACAACAACTATTGATGAGTGGCGAGGTACCCCTACACTCAACCATACGAAACGAGCGTCGCACGCGCGATCCGGTCGAACTCCGCAGATGAACTAGTTGTAGCACCTAGATAGTTAGCCTTAGGTCGCAGTTCACTGTCTTCCCATCTAGACTAGTTTTGCATATGTCACGTATGGTTTAGTCTAGATGAGGTGTATGATGTGTTCTAATTCTAATACTACTCCTGATGGCAGTGGAAAATAATATTTAACTAAATCTAAGCTAAGAGGAAAAGGGTAAGAAAATCTAATCTAGCCTAAGTGCGACGAGCAACCGATTCCTTGATCAACCGTACACATCTTGGACTTCGTGCACGACTGCCACTGGGACTACCAAGCATAGGCCTAGGTACGCCACTGGGATTACCAAGCG
>MNCI01028288.1:113885-130782 GCA_015680685.1 Gnetum montanum | reverse complement strand
TTGTGGAGCTTAATTGTATGGTTAAGTATAATTGAGATACATGATTTTTATTATTTTATATTTTAATTTTCTACAATTAAAAGCAAGTTGAAATGTAATTTATAATTAATTTAACTTAATCTAATTGTTGATTAATAACTAACTATCCTAACATAAGTACATAAGTATATGATCCCACTTTTCGGGCACATCTTGAACATGTATAACACTCTTGGGTTACCGAACGTTAAGCGTTGTTGGGATTATAAAGAGTCATAAGCATGCTCGAAGTGGTTGTACTTATGTGCTTACTTAATTGATTACTATTGAATCTAATTAGCTTACTTTGGCTTAATTACTTGGAAACATTAAAGGAAATTGCATGAAACATTAAATGCATAAATAAAGTATTTAAGCTAGCCAAGGTGCTGCAAGGTTTGATCAGTAAGCTTGTCTTTATTTTTGCACACACTGCTATGGTCAAGTACAATAGTGTTCGAACAAAGATCCATACACTTAATGACTCCTACTATGGGCACTTTGGAAAATATTCAAACTTTGGAGAAAACAAAGTGAAAGAGCTTCGCTATGCTTTGACAAAAACTATCCAAATCGTGTGCCCAAGAGCTATATTTATAGGTCAGCATATACCTCGCGATATCAAATATTTGACATCGCATCTTGGGGTCTGATATCGAGTATTCAATTTCGAGGCTCCAATATCACGTATTTGATATCGAAGCACAACTAAACATGATTCATCATAATCCCATGACTATGATTAGTGACAAGGTACCCCTACACCCAACCATACGAATCACAAGTGTTTATGCATGATTCGATCAAATTTCGTATACATTAAGTTCTCAAGTACACTGGCTCTAAGATGTGGAATCTAATTGTGACAATCGTTGTTTTCTCAACTATACTTGTGGAGCTTAATTGTATGGTTAAGTATAATTGAGGCACATAATTTTTATTATTTTATATTTTATTTATCTACGATTAAAAACAAGTTGAAACATAATTTATAATTAATTTAACTTAATCTAATTGTTAATTAATAACTAACTATCCTAACATAAGTATTTGATCCCACTTTTTGGGCACATCTTGAACATGTATAATGGTACAAGGTTACCAAACGTTAAGCATTGCTGGGATTAATAGGAGTCATACACATGCTAAGTGATCGTACTAATGTGCTTAATTAATTGATTGCTATTGACTTTAATTAGCTTACTTTGGCTTAATTACTTGGAAGCATTAAAGAAAACTGTATGAAATATTAAATGCATAAATAAGGTATTTAAACTAACCAAGGTGCTACAAGGTTTGATTAGCAAGCTCATCTTTATTTTCGCACACACTGCTGTGCTTAGGTACAACAATGTTCAAATAAGGATCCATACATTCAATGACTATGCAAATTGCTAGCACTGTGGAAAATATTTTAACTTTGAAGAAAACAAATTGCAAAAGCTTCACTATGCTACGACAAAAACTATCCAAATCATGTGCCCAAGCACTATATTTATAGGTTGAAATATACCTTGCAATATTGAATATTTAACATTGAATCTTGAGATTCGATATCAGGTATTTGATATTAAGGCTTCGATATTGCGTATTTGATATCTAAGTACAACTAAATACAATTTATCACACCTCAATGTTAATTCAATACTTTTATAATTTTATCACCCATAATTTTTGGATCAAATACAAAGAACAAACATGATACTTAATTTTTTATTAGACTATTGGTACAAAGATACAAGTACAAGAGAATCGATTTTATATGCCTTTCTACATTACTTCTTTTATAAGAATTTCAACCCTCATCTTGGAAATTTTTAAGAATAGTTAAAACAATTTAATAACACAATTTTGCAAAGAGTTTTTCAAGTTCATTTTCTACCCTTTAGTGTGAGCTATAGGTTTTTTTTTCTTAATGATTGAAAGGTTTTTTTTTCTTAATGATTGTTTTAAAAGAACTACATTTGCTATACTCCTTTTTAATGACGTCACATTGGCCAAAAATAACTTATTCTTAGATATTAACTTTAAGTAAATAATAAATGGTAAAGATTAAAGTTGTATTTCAACATTAAAACTTAAACTTAAATCCAAGTCTTACAACTTCAAAAACAATCACCTTACTTCTACTTCAAATAAAAGCACTTTCCCCTTACTTTTTGCTTCAAATAAGTTGAAAATATACTTCTTTACTTGAACTGATAGCCCCTTCCATCCGGGTTGAAAATATGCTTCTTTATTGCAGTGTAATTTTTAAAATTAACCTTTTATAAGAGGATCGCAAATTCAATTCTATTTATATGAAACAGGGCTGAATTTTAGACTCGGCTCAAAACCGTCTGCTTGAAGACACTCAACCATGCTTTCTTGGTTAACTAATATCTTAATACCATGCCTTATTTGTAAACCAGGATGTGCTTTACATCGAGCAAAGATTCCTAACGCACTTCCCTCCAACTTGTCTCTAAGGTGACAGTTAATGGCATACCCGACTCTGCTGTTGTGAAAATGTGCTGCCCAGCAGATATAACCCGTCGGCCATCTTCTGTTACAGTAATCAAATGTGCACATGGCTCTACAGAGAATTCCACTCGAACTGATTCATTGCATTTTACATGTACTCTATCGAAGCCAACCAATTGCTTCAAGGGTGCACCTTTGTGCTTGGCAGGAGTTTTCACATATAATAAAACCACATGATCTCCATCCCTCGGACCATGGTTATATACAACGACTTCTATGCGGAATTTGGTTTTCTCACAAATCTCTGTTTCCTTGTGAAGACCTACAAGGTTGAAATTACCGTCTGCTTCAGTAAAGGAATTTACCTCTTGGTTGGAATTTGGAATAATCATCATAATCCGATCAACAGATGCTGCTATTTTATGGCTGAAATTGGAATAGCTGAGCCCATAACCAAAAGGGAAAACTGTCTTCCCTGTATAAAATCGGTATGTCCGACCAGGGTACCCAGTAGAAGGATCAGGGCGCATGTTCATGATATTCATGGGTACCTTAGTAAAATCCTGTGGATACCACGTCATGGGTAACCTGCCCCCTGTAACAGTTCAAAGCTTGGATAAACTTTACAACGAAGAAATGCTCCATTCTATTGGACAAACTACAAACTCAGAAGGGAAAAACAACAGATTTCTGATATTGATCATATTTCTAGCTTGAAGAACTGATTACCTGGATTGTAGTCTCCAAACATAATTTCTGCAAGGGCTTGACCCCCCGCCTCCCCCGGGTAACCAATCCACAAGACAGCAGAAACCCTAGAATCCTCCACTGCAAATGAAACATCAACTGGTCCACCCCCCATGATAACAAGCACAACTGGTCCTCTTGAAACTGCAGCAATTTCCGATACTAGACTTTTTTGTTGGCCGGGTAGGTTCAGATCAACCCTATCATGATCTTCTCTTTCTTGAGTAGAATCTAGCCCAAGAATAAGAACTACAGCATCTGATTTTGCAGCGATGTTTTTTGCTGCATCAAATCCAGCTTTCGAAGTGCAATTCACAAAATGGCATCCTTGAGAGTACATTGTATTTGGGACATACCCACTAAGCCCAGCGCGGGGTGTTATTACTTGGCACGGAACACCTGTAAAAGACAAAAACATAGTCGATGAGTTTAAAGCTCTGAACCAAAAGTTATCATGGATGATTTGCTTGATTTAACGCCAAAACAGATCAGGTCATAATTAATGTTACAATTAACAAGGTGCACAATTTCAGGAATTACCAGAGTAGTCTCCAACAATTTCAGTTGGGTTATCTGCATTAGGGCCTATCACAGCAAGAGAAGCAATGCGGGATTTTGACAGGGGCAGGCTGTTGCCTCTGTTTTTCAGCAAAACTATGCCCTGTCTGGCAACATCAAGAGAAAGCTGGCGATGCTCGTCAGTGCAGACATTATAAGCCCCGAGATTTTTGTATGGGTTGTCTTCATCAAAAAGACCGAGACGTATACGCACAGAGAATAAGTTTGTCAGAGCTCGATCGATGGTTGATTCTTCAATCTTTCCCTTTTCTATTGCTGATAATGTGTGCCGGAGTAGGTATGTACCGCAGTTGATATCCATTCCTGGAACCAGAAAACATATTAACAAAAAAGCCAGGTGTGATTTTGGCATTATCCGTATGAATCCATTGGTCTTCTGCAAAAATGCTATGTAATCACCTGCTTTAAGTACATCTGCAACCGCATCCTCAGGAGTGGCGGCATAGCTTTGATTCTCGTGAATAATTGCTACAGCGTCACAGTCGGAGGTCACATAACTGAATGTTTTTCATCATCCGGTTTAGTTGCCATTATCATTGCAAGCAAGGAATAAGCAGGAAACGTGTGATTTTCTCACCCTTGAAATCCCCAATCGCCCCTCACTTTTTGGGTAAGAAGATCAGTGTGTGCACATGCTGGAACGCCATTGATCTGGTTGTATGAGCACATCACACAACTTGCCTTGGCTCCTTGCACACAGCTCTGGAATGGTGGCAGAAATGTGTCTTCTAGATCCTGCTGGGTAACCTACAAGCGCCCATGTTTTTGCACAATTCATCATATTGAGAAAAGCCTTAGCATGACAACAGTTACTTTAAAGACATTTTCCATGATCACCCATTAATTTCCCATCAGATCGCTTGCGGTTATGCTTCAGTGTCTATTGCGTAAACAAGTATCGATTTGAAATGTTGTCAATCCACGCTTTCTTAAGGACGGACTTCTCAGATCAATAAGTAATTAAGGAAAAACAACTAAAACAGAAGAAAGTACTTCGGAAAATAGACAAAGTATAGAAGATTTTTTTACCTTTCGTCCCAGGAAGAATTAGCATAAAATCGAATAGTTAAAGAATGTAGAATAATAGTCCGCTGAGGCTATGCGAAAAAAGGTAAGTTTCTGACCAGTTTTGACTGTGCTAAAAGCCTAAGAGAACCCCAAACACTATTTTGCGTCAACTGCAAAGTCAAGGCATAAATTCCATAAAACAATGATGCTATTACGTGGAACGCACTTTATTTCATCGACGCACTTTCATTGAAACAGTATGAAAGCACCGGGACGCATGCAATACCTTAACCAAGGCCAACCGCAATTGCTAATGCATTTGATATAAGGGGAATCGTCATCCTAAATGTTGAGAAGGCTCGAGACTGTAAACGGAGTGCAACTTGAATTCGTATGCCTAGCAAACATTAAGCCAATCTCAATTTCTGCTTCTTGCAATCTTAAACCATAGTAGTTTCGAATTCTTGGTCCTCACAGCCAGTCTGTTAGAACAAACAATCAGTCTCCGAGACTAATCAGATAATTGTGGTAGTGTTGAACCGAGTAGAATGCTTATAATTACGCTGCCTGAATTGTCATTCAGGCTCGCAACCTTTTCTTTTAGAAGACAATGAGCCACCTATCACTGGCTAATCAGATAACTGTGAACAGAGAGACCCTGTACAAACAAATGCCTGTTATTCCCTTCATAATTTTACGATGTGTCATAATCTTGCTGTACCCGCTCATTTCCATCCACCATTCAGCAGCATCTAGCGACGTATTCGACCTTAATTCTTTCAACAGAACACTCAAGCCGGAGTCACATCGAACATAATAAAACAAGCAACCCTGACATAACGATATTTGCTAAGCGCATGACAAACTAGGGTTGCGCCATCGGACATCTCGCTAATTTTCCAACCGCAAACATGAAACCAGCATACAAATTCCTCCAGCCAAATTAAAAAACACCGGGAACCAAACTTCCAAATCCAGCTCCAAGATACAAACCACGACGACGGCAAGAGATGAAAACCAAGGCAAAAAAAAAAAAACGAAACAAAACGAACCAGGGCATTGAAGGTGTAACGATTGAATCCATGCCAGTTCTCGAGATCATAAGCGACAAGGTGCTTGCAGCAGGCGGAAAACATGAGCCGGGAAGATCCGCTCTGGTCGAGCTGCTGCTGCTGGAGCGCGGCGGCGAAGACGGACGAAAAACGAGCGGCAACGAGGGGATCCTCACCGGGGGCCTCCTGAGCGCGGCCCCAACGGGGGTCTCGGAGCACATTGGCGATGGGTGCCCAGCAGGTGAGCCCCGCCTGGCGGGCATTGAAGAGGGCGCGCCCTTCCACGGCCACGGCTCCGGCCACGGCGCGCCACGCCGACTCGTTGAAGGCCGCGGCCGCCGTGGTCACCTGCGGAAACGTGGTCGCAGCTCCGATGGGTCCCGCCGTGAAGCTCACGCCGGGGCCGTTGGGCGCCCATCCATGCAAGCACTCCGACCACCACTGGTACGCGCCGATTCCCAGCCGCTCCACCGCCGCTGCCGTGTTGCTCAGCTGCGAAACTTTCTCCCGCAGCGTCAGCCGCCCCACTATATCCTTCGCACGATCCACCACCGACGCCTGCCTATCCCGGAATAACACGTACTCCTTTATCTCTTCTTCCTCCTGCGCTTCTGCATACGGCCATGGCAGCAGCGCAGACGAAAGAAGAAGAAGAAGTAGGAGCAGTGGCAGTGGCAGCCATGTGGACTTGGCCACGCTGCACTGGTGTCCCATCTGTGACATTATTTGCTGTTGTTGCCGCCGCCGCTACTGGTTACTCCATTGGAGGATTTTGGAGGTGGGATAAGTGCTTCGGCTGTTTATGATCGCGCACGCCTCATCAGCGCTGACACAGGAGCGCGAGGTTTCGTAAGTTGCAGTGCTACTGCTGGATTTTGTTCATCGTAGAACTGTGCTGGACTTGCCACTACGGTCTGTTTGGTTTCGTGAATTCGTAGATGTCAAATTGTTTTGTATGTTAAGTCTACCGTTATATTCTAAATGGAACTAACCAAAACCAAATAATCTGAGCAACATTAGTTTACATTTAAGCTAAATTGCTTTTCGGTTACTGACACTGGTTTACAGTTCAATCAAATTATTATTAAAAATAACAACTTTTATTAACCAAGAAAATAATTTAGGGCTTATATTCACTGTGTATCCTGTACGTGCTTTCCCATGGAGATCTTCCACAGTAAGTTTATTGCACATGTTCGGTGGATGAGTAGGTTTTCTTCGTCTTTCGTATGGTCCAGCGTCGCTCTCAGTGGGGTCCGTTACCAGATCTTGGTTTGTGCTAATAAAGTGGGCACGTTCCATGACTTGCCTTGGGAGTCCTTCAACATTTATGTGATTATTTACCAGCAATTATTTTTCCCCTTATCATCCTCCATACGTTTTTTCTCTCGTATCTTTTATGATCTTCCTCCAACTCTTGTAAAATTATAATGTCATAATCCTTTTTTATGCACTCATTACTTTGTTCTATTTAAACATAATCATTTATGGAACTTTTTCAAAGCCATGTGTCATAATGTAACAACGTTGCCCCAACGTTGTCTGGCACCCCAAGGAATTCACTAAGATCCAATGGATCTAGGGTGGAAGACCTGGGGAATACACCTCTAACAAGCAAGCAACCCAAGAGAGAGTGCAAGCAGCAACATAGCTTTTTAATATACATATGGGAATGCACCTCATGGAGGACACTAACTCCAAACAAGGACCTTGCAACCTTGTAGACAACATCAGTAGAAGGGGAAATGTTGCATTTACAAGGGGTGGCGCCTCAACCCTAGAACCCTCACGATTTGGTATAAGGTTTAACCTGGCACCGCACCAGAACTACCCAAACCTGGCTACCTACATATCTACAACCCCCGTAAAATTAGGGCCATGTAGTTCTCCAAGTGAGGGTAGTATAAAGAAAACTTAGAGAGAGTTGCAATAGGAGGGTATCTTGCTGTTGGCTTGGTACCGCCAAGCCGAGATGGGTTTTCTAACACTTGAGAGTCACCCAAGGGTACCTTAGAGTGTTCCATGGCCCTTGAACCATGGGGAGAGCCCAGGAGAACCACCACCCTGAGACATCTCTCACAATCCTCCCTCGCACAAAAGAAGCAACGTCCTTGAAGCAAAGCCTAGGATGACTTCAAGAGTACACTTCAAGTATGGGTTTGGAACTCTGTCAAATCTGGGGAATCCGTCAACTCAACTAACGCCAAGCTTGAAGGAAGGTACCAACCCCAACACTTGATACATCCTTCCATCTAATGCCTTGCATGAAACACAAATCCAACCCAAAGGGCCAACGTCTATAAGGCATCCCCTAGATTTATCCCTTATGAGGTCTAGAGACTTATCTTCTTGCATAGGCCCATACCTATGCAAGAAGAGTATAGGCCCATACCTATGCAAGAAGACAACTCTTCTTCCACAAGTTTAGCCAAGTTCCTTTGTGAATGACATCTTAGCACCCATCGATTTTCTTGATTTTTTTTAATCATCAATTTTGAGGGCTCACCAGGGCCACTACCCATGGTAATGGACTTGGGAACATAAAATTGAGAGGGAGAACATGCTCCAAAAGAGACATGTCTCCACAAGCAACTCACACTTGCTAGAACTCCACGTTCTACTTCTCACATCCAGACCCATGGGGTCTCACTAGTGTAACCATCTAAGCATAGAATCCACACGTCTATACCATGCACATTTTTTTTCATCATGTCTGTTCAGGTTGGTATGAAGGGAGTCGAGCATGTTCTCCCTTCAAAACAAGGTACAAGGGCAGATCTTTTGAGCCTAACCTTACCATCCACAGACACACCAGCATTGCATTCCACATTTCACCATCCAACACTATTTCATTTCCACAACAAGAGAGAAGATCCAAAATTTGTTTGAAAATCTTCTCTGAGAGGCTACCATAGCATACAAACCCAATCTATCATCAACATCCTTTGGGATTGTCTAACATTGAGAACACCTACTCGAATGTTGGAACAAGTGGATGATATGTTGGGTAGCCAACCTCAAGACAATTCTTCATACACATGTCTCATGTCAACTGCTACCACATCATAGATTGTAACCATAATGCCTCGTTCATGGGAAAGGATCAATCGCATTTGCAACTTATGAGCTATCCTTCCCACTCTAAGATATGGGACAAGCACCATTTTCTGAACACTTGGTTTAGGGAAGCATGTAGAGTCACCTCCAAGGAACATCTAGGTTCCTAGAATTTGAATTTTCCTACTATGTCAGGAACGACCACAACTCCCGATCAACACCTTTCATTGGATTTTTGAACCTGAAGAAAATATCCTCTTTAGGAGGTTTTTTCCATAGGCAAGTACAACAACCCAACTGCACCTTACCCATGATACATAACCAAGTAGTCCACATAGCCAACACAACCGTATCATCAAACTGCTACCAATTGAGGGAAAACATGGATTCACAAGTCTTACCCACACTCGATTCCACCTTAAGAACAATTCAAGAAGCAAAAGAGTTCATCCCTCTAAATTTTACAAAGAGGGATTTCTATTTCATCCTGGGAGATCTGGGTTTTCGTTTCATACATCCCAGTCCAACCTGTTTACAACAATTGTGGTGCACAAGGCTGCATCATTGCCTATGACCATCTGGCCCAAACAACAAATGTGAGTCAACAAGAACATTTTGCCCATAGGAGAACTAGGTCCTCAAGATAATTTTACAAAGAATGGGCTTCACCAACATCAACTACCAACTCAAAACAATACACAGCTCGTTTCTGAAGGGTTTACAATAAGGATGGTCTACTAGAGAACCCCAACAAGGAAGTCCCTCTAGAACCCCAAAAGCTGAGAGAGAGTACATAACTTCATGCCTTGCTTACAAGAAAGGAGATATATACGTTTAGGCTTCATCAACAACAGGACCTTACAAAGGAGGTTTCATGAATTCAACTAGGGAAACCACATTATGTCTTTGAAAATAAGCCTCAAGAGTTCAAGAACATGGGACCACTTGCTAGGAATAAGTCCCAAACATCAATTGCTTCTAGATCCCTTCTAGGGAACAACTANCCCAAACATCAATTGCTTCTAGATCCCTTCTAGGGAACAACTATCTCGATACAACTTGCATTATTATTTCAGGAACTGAAGAGGGCATCCATCGGAATAGAGAATGACCTCTCATAGGATTAGAGAGTTACCAAGTAATACAATGGTTAGCCTTGCTATCCCACCAGAGAGGTTAGGACACTAACATAATTTAACAATACACTAGAGAAATGGGACAATACATTAAGGAGAGATGGTGTGATACATTAGTGTACACAAGGAATAGAGTACATGGAGGAGATTGGGCAAGACACCATAGCCTGCTAGGCATAATGAGTCCAAAGTCATGAAATCACACCATAGTCCACAAAAGCACCAATAAGTCCCAAGCCATGAGAGCGCATCATAGCCCTTAGAAGCACCAAAAGTAATTGGTCACAAGAGCACACAATCATCCACGAAGCACTAGAAGCCCCCAATCATGAGAGTATAGGCTCAAGTGTTTTCAAGCACATCCAAGTCCACCAGGTAAGGCCACCAAGAGGAACCACAATTTCTATAACTGTAACATCATTTATTCAAGGATGGACCACCATCCCAACATTTGCAAAACTGCTCCACAATCACATCCAACATGGAAGAGGGAGTCTAGGTGCCAATACCTAGAACTCAACTCTACTCCACAACTCCACAATCACCTTGATTTGAATTTTAGTTTGCCATTGCAATTCACATGGCCATCGTGAACCACCGGCTATCAAGATCAAGCTCATTGAACCAATTTGTTTGTATTTTAGACTACATACCATCATCAATCACCTCTGGATAAGATTTCTGCTAGTTCAGGAACCCAAGAAAAAGTGTTCCTAAGACTTGTCCTATCTCAAGAGCATTCACCGAAGGACACACCATCATGGCATGCCAATATTACTAAGAACACAAGGCATCAGTTCAAGAGCACCCTAGGCAAAAACATGCCCTAGCTTGCTCGTTACAACACCATATCTCAACAGAGAGAATTTTTCATGGGGTTTTCAACAAAATTACACATCAAGGAACAATGGCCACTTACAACATATAGAGAAGGCACTTCAAGAACGAGCACCATGAAAACACCATACATCAAACTTGGCCTTGTCATAGGGTGTGGCATAGGCCTACAACAAGGAGATAATTGACTCAAGTAGGGCAATAACATCTAGCACTTTTGTGTACATAAACTGTCAAAACTGAGAATATCACAAGGTTACATTATAATCTCACACACTTGAGGATAGAAATACATTTAGTGAGCACAATACATGGTATTCAGGAATGCTACCCAGGACTAGAAGGCTATAGGATGAACTACCCAAGCCCATCTTAAGCTGAAAAGTCTAGGCCACCAAGAGCACACCAAGGTTGCACCATGCTGTTTTGAGAAAAACCTGTCTTTGTCGTAGAATGAAAACAATCATTAGTCACACTACATCCATTACACAACTATCTCTACATGTACATGAACAACCATTGCACGAAATGCACTACACAATAGCCATCGAATGAAAATGATTTGGGACATGAACACGATGATTGAATAACCGGGACATGCCAACTGAGTATCCACCACCTGCCACAGTGGGACCTCGAGGCATTGGCCACTCCTGGGCCATCAATATATGGCATGGCCAAGGATACCATTTTATGCCATCTACTAACCCAATATCTGTAGGGTCTAGGATGGATAACCGTCTGTTAGTGCTCACCTAGCATAGAGAGGCAAAAAAATTATGATGTACCTACTATTTCATCACAGCTAAGGTACTGATAAATCCACAACCCAATGTTGGGATTCTAAGACCAAATAACCAATTCATGAAGGCCTCAAGAGCACACATCTTTCCCATAGACATAGTGCTCACAAAATCAACTAAGGTCACCATTAGCAGCATCTTTGTACTTGTGCTACCTGCAAAGACTGAGACAACAGCTCAAAAACAAAGAAGTTAGTAGGAACATGATCAGCACATTAGCCTCATATACAACCATCAAGCATGATCATATAACAAAGAAATATTACTCTCACAACATAATAAAGAGCAAGACCTCAGTAACATGCATAAAGATTAATCAATCAAAATATTGATGGATCAATTAGATACATTCACACAAAAGAATTCATCATGAGGCACACCCAGAGAGAACTAGAATACTCTCAAAATTCCAAGATTCATATACAACAAACATTCCCAACCATTGACACTGGTTCCAACTAGGATCAAGATCTCAACACATTCATAAGAGGCATGGGAAATAAAGAATTTTTATCTCAACTCAAAAATAAGATGAAAGATCATGGTATAGCCAACAAGAGGTCTCCATAAAACCAATTCTTACTATGATGAGCAATATTAGGGAGGATGCATCCATAAGAAAGACTCTCATCAAAGGAGGTCAGGTCTCAGTAAGTACCAACAATAGGATGACTCACACTAGAAGGTCTCCAAATCAAAGTGCCCAAAGAAATGTCACCAATTAAAGGAGTAATGCCATAAAACCAAGGGCAACACAACTAGCACAAACAAAGGATCACAACTCATGAAAGGTCTACCACAAGGGCAATCATGCCTGAAGCACAAGAGGTTGTCAAAACAAGACAACAAACATTTGGCTTTGGGATGGCACAAACGGCCTTAAAATGGATCCTCAACAATCCTGACAATAGATCATCACATTGTGTACAACACAAAGCCTTGCATTATGAATGATAGACATGATGAAAGAAACACTCATGCATAATTTAAAAATGCAACCAAGAAGACACACATACACAACTAGACAAACATACAATCACAAACACGAACGTACGAAGTCTACCGGAAACGGTCTTAATCCACCCAGAACAAGGCTCACCAAAAGCACATGTCTGAAGGCCGTCCATCCTAAGGTACTTCAAAACCAACATGTCCCAATTTGTAGTTCCCATACTCATTGTATCTAGGATGAGTGGAAGGGCAAGGATACTACATCCTGGATAATTCAATCAATGCCATCTCAATACATGTCATTTGAGTGGAAACCAAAGTGATGACTAGGTCTAATTTATCTCAGATGAATCACTGGAGACCAAAGATGAGAGCTCCTTGAGCAACAATAATTTATGAGTTGTTAATAAAACTCTCCTCTACCATATCAAATAAAACCATAATTGGTCTAACCACAAGTAAACAAGTGGAGAACATTACCACAACACAATCGTATACATCCTCGAGGAGAACAACATACATCAGTTGCTCACAATGTAACATCGGCCCCCTTATGAAGAGCATAAAAATCTTACCATAAGGCAACTCTTCAAAGAATACATAAGGATATGATCCTAGATCACCTAGATATCAATCTGAAGGGACCATTAATAGAACAACCTCGATGGTGTAATACAACCAAAGGGCACACACATATCGCAACACGATTCCAAAAATGCTCTGATACCATCTGTAACAACATTGCCTTAATGTTGTTTGACACCCCAAGGAATTCACTAAGATCCAATGGATTTGGGGTAGAAGACCTAGGGAATATGCCTCTAACAAATAAGCAACCCAAGAGAAAGCACAAGTAGCAACACAACTTCTTAATATACATATGGGAATGCGCCTCATGGAGGACACTAACTCCAAATGAGGACCTTGCAAACAAGCACACAAGGAACCATGTAGACAACATTGGTAGAAGGGAAAATGATGCATCTACAAGGGGTGGTGCCTCACCCCCATAACCCTCATGATTTGGTACAAGGTTTGGCTTGGCACCGCACAAGAACTATCCAATCTTGGCTACCTACATATCTATGACCATCGTAGAATTAGGGCCATGGAGTTCTCCAAGTGAGGGTAGTATGAAGAGAACTTAGAGAGAGTTGCAACAGGAGGGTATCCTGCTGCTGGCTTGGTACTGTCAAGCTGAGATGGGTTTTCTAACACTTGATAGTCGTCTAAGGGAGCCTTAGAGTGTTCCATGGTCCTTAAACCATGGGGAGAGCCTAAGAGAACGACCACCCTGAGACATATCTCACACATAATCTTTCTTTATGCATTCATTATTTCATCTTATTTAAACATAATCATTTATGGAACTATTTTAGAGCCATGTGATCTCATTTATGTAGTTAATGAACTTTCTTGTACTTTTAAGAAGAAGGCATTTATACTTATGCAAATATAACTCATTTTTTCAAATCATGAATTTCAATTTTTTCATATGTTTTTTTAATAATAAATTTGAAAATGAAAATATTTTATTATCTCTTGTATTATTATATTTCTTTATAATTATTTTAATATATTATGTTGACTATATGTCTTGCTAAGTAATTGGAGTCAAAATATTTCAAGTTTAGTCACCTTCCCCTTCCTCTCTAGAGATCTAGATCTCTAAGGTCTATAGAATTCTTTACAATATCTTGATATATTCTTAATTAATCTTGAAAACTTCATCAAAGATATTGATGTATTACATTCAAAGTGTTGAACTTCTTTAGTGACTCCATTAGTTCACCCCCTCCTAATATAATGACCCTCTCAAAGGTGAAAGAATTTTTAAAGTGTTAATAGTTTTAAACAACAAATGATTGCAACTTAAGGGCCCCCCACACAAATAAGTTAGTCCTTTAAACAATTCAAGGCATCCCCTACAAAAAATTTGGTCCCTTGGAAAGTCACCCCTAACAATATACATTTTTTAACTAGTCTTAAAAAGGTCATTCCCATTGTAGGCATTTTTAGGGTTAGAGATCTCGAACAGGGTGTTCCCTTTATAGAGTTAAACCCAAAGTGAGGTAATTAGAAAAAAAGTATAAATGATAACGGAAACTAAATCACTAAGATTCATTGCTACCATTTGGCTTCTAAAGCATCTCCATTTTCTCCTTATCATATTATGACAAATGAAAAGAGAAGAAGTTTGTTGGATGATAAAAAGGGATTTAAGCATCTCTTAAGAAGAACCACTAGTTTGAAGAAATAGCATGCTTTCTTATATTGAAATTATTAATGAATCCTTCTTTACTCTTAAATATTTTGTTCTATTCTCTTGCATATTTCAATAAAGATTTGGGATATAATAAGCCAAACATACAACTACTCCAATGTATCCATAAATCAAATTGGGAAACAATAAACAAGGTAAAAATGTAGATGAAAATTTTTTTATAGGGATCATTGGAAGCCTTTTCTATCTAACTGTTAGCAAACCTAAGTGTAAGTATATGCCGCAAGCATTGGTCAAAACCAAAAAAGTGATATTTTATACTTGTTAAGATAATTTTGAGGTATTTAAATAGCACTATACAGTATGATCTTTGGTATCTCAATGGCACATACTTTGATCTTATTGGTTATTCAAATGTAGATTGGACAAGAGCTCTTGGTGTAGCTTGTGACATTCATTTTTCTTTGGAGAGAATTTTCTTCTTCCCTTTACAAGAAACCCTTTAGTAGGAAGTGAAAACCCATGAGGATGATTCTAAATGAGGGTAAGATGTTAAAGTTTTGTTTTACGTCAATTGGCAACTCTAATATATTCAAGGATCTTTGTGATTAAGAACTCAACAAAATAACTTCTCAACTTAATCTAATCTTAGCTTCATTTTTTTATTCATAATAATTTATAATCATATAATGTATATATCATAAATCTTAATTCATGATTTGATTGTTGATCTTACAATGGAGATTGTAGTCATTCCTTGCCAACTAGTTTTTTATATGAACTCTACATAGTAACTTGGCTATGCTATGTAGCAACTGTCTTTACTCTAACAAAGCCTCCTGAGTGATTTTCTCTTCTTATTTAAGATACTAGATTAGCTCCAATTGCAATATTTAGTTCCTCTTTAGCATACTGAATCATGACTCGTTTCTGAGTCTTACTTGGTACCTTTACTTCTCCAATAAAGGATGCTTGAAAAAACCCTTAATTCTTTAGTTCTAAAATTTGTCAACTATTATGATGGCCATTCACCATAATGTGCTTAATCTTTACGATGTTTGGGTATAAACTTTTTCTAACTTTTTTTTTCTTCTTCTTCTTCTTTTTCATATTATATATGGTTACACTTTTATCTCTTGTTGGTTCTACTTATACGCTTCTTTCTTCTTCTCTTTGCATTGTGTATCACTTCACACACACACACACACACACACACTCTCTCTCTCTCTCTCTCTCTCTCTCCTTTCTTTAGTTATAATATGTCTTATAGTTACAACTCTTCATAGTTGAGCGATACATCCTTAAAAATTGTCTCAACCATTTTTATTATGAGTTATGACCTTCTTAATTTACTTATAAAATTAATGATTGTGCACTTAAGACTTCCTCATCAATCATTAGTTTTGTAAGTTTATTTGGCAGTTCATCAAGAAATTGATGAGTGACATTGATTACAAGTGCATTATTACATCATGGTGGCCAATCACGAAGTAATATTCTATACACATAGATAGAACTCCCCTTCACTCATATATTTGTAAACAAAATTGACAAATGAAAAATAAAATTTATCCTATGAATGTTAGGAACTTAAATTATCAAAAATTTTGTTAGAGATAAAAGATATATTATGGAGTACCAATTGCAGGAATTACCAATTCTACCTCTATTTCTTTGACTACACTCTTTTAATTGTAGCTTCTAATTGGTGAGATGTCTGAACTAGATTTATTTCTCCTCTTACAATCAAGGATGCTAATGGTGGTTCTATAATACTATTCACTAGTTTAATTTCCATAGGATTTTCCTTCCTTACTGATGAGTGGCGAGGTACCCTTACACTCAACCATACAAATACAAGCGTGTACACGCGATCCGGTCGAACTCCGCAGACTAAATGCCTTAACGCCACAAGAAACACTTGGGGTTAATCGTTCGTTGTCTTCCCAGGCTTGCTTGTATGTGTCACGGTGTATGGTTAAGCAAGTCTGAGGTATGTGATTTTTTTGGTATTTTCGGCTT
>MNCI01028288.1:86987-113631 GCA_015680685.1 Gnetum montanum | reverse complement strand
CGCACTAGGAAAGCAATAAATAACAATAAAATAAAACCATGTACTGCAAGGTTTATCCAATCAAGTTCGTCTTTATTGCCGTACACAACTTGTGTTCAGGTTACAAAGTTGCTCGAATAAAGAGCCGTTCACTCTAGGACTCCTACTGCGGGCACATGGGAAATTAATCTAACTTTGGAGTGTTCAAACTGCCAGAGCTTCGCTACTTCTAGCCAGGATTGGGAAATGAAGGGAGTGCCGCCTCTTATTTATAGATATGGCAGTGGACCGCGATATCGCGTATGCGATATCGTAGGGGATGCGATATCGCTGCGGCCGTGATATCGCGGTGCTATGCATGTCGCGTCTCATCACTTACCAATGGATGATGTCTAGTTGAACTTCTGTAATAGTTAAGTTAGTTGTCAATTTAGGTCCTATCAACTGAAGAACTAGTTTGGATTATTATAGTTGAATCTTTAGTGCTTCATAATCTCATATAACAACTTAGCTTGTAATTACACAAAATCTTCTTCTTTTGCTTCAAATTTCTACTTAAGCTCAAGTGTATCCACTTCTATTCATACATTTGATTATTTACTTCCTCAAGGTTCATCTACAATGTGTTATTATCAACAATAAATTCTTGATTTGTGCTTTGTAGGCCTTCGTTTCATCCTTAATATTGGAATATTTATCTCTTAGTTGACCAAGTTATGTCTTGTATTCTAGCTCTATCTTTTCAATAGTAATCTTAACATCATTAATAGATTTACCAAATATTTGATCAAGTAGCATTTATTCTTGTAGAAATGTTCTCTCAAAAAATGACAAGGACACCTCCATGAATTACACATTCTAATGTGTGATTCACAGTCATAAATGGTCTTCAGAACAATCTAACCCTCAATATATTGATAATAATGAAATAAAGAGGTACAAACATCTAATTGAATATGTACTTAGCCTATCAACCAAGATTAGAATTAATAGGGATATAGATAAACAACGATGAACTTAATAACAAAACCAATAAGAGCCAAAAAATATGAATAAGATCTAAATGATATAGATATACTTATGATAATTAATAAAGGATAAAACAGATAATGAATAAGAGACATATATGTAGAAAATGTTTTGGTCTTTCTTTTACAATAAACGAAGGTACTTTATTGATGATATAATAAAGTTTACCTCTTATGGAGGGCCAAAAGCTACAATGATGAGGAATGTAAAATGTGGAATGAAATTAACAGAACAAAACTTAGTCTTTGAGTAAATTAAGTGTTTAAACACTAGAATTTAACCTTTTATAGGTTAGAAGATGAATGGAAGCTCTATTGGTGTTGTTTGAAGCTGATTCGGAGGTTAAACATGGTTGTTTTTGGGCACTATCCCATAGGTGACGTTGACACTATAGTAGGTAATGTTTATGTTGGCCTTTGTAACACTAATTTTGGACTTTGGTGATGCTAACACTTACATCAGTATACTTGCATGTGCTACTAGTGATGTAGATGATGAGATTGAGCTTTTGAACTATAGGGGATGCTAGCATGGCTAAGGAGCTTGCAAATAATGTAATTGATATAGGTATTAGCATTTTGGACCTCTTGAAATTCAAAAAGTGTTATTGAATCTCAAGAATTTACTTTTGAATTGATGTTTAGGCCTAGTAGTTATAGGGTTAGAATTTCCAAAGTTCACTTAGATTTTAGTGCAGTTAACTTGGGTTTCATTTTTGAAAACTTAAAGTGCATGTGCAAGATAAGTAACATGGATGACATTGGGGGATGATGCAATGACAGTGACATTGGCATTAGTGTCACTTGTGTCAACATTAGCACATATTGTAACCTCCAAACTACCATTTCAAGATTCCAAGGACTATGTTGATGCCTAGGTTAATGTCAAACATTACTAGGGTGATGTCAAATGGACACTAGAGATCACATGGGATCAAAATTTTTATTAAATATTGAATTTCTATGTTTTCCTTGCAGGTGACGTTAATGTCACCTAAGTGCAAGATGTAGTTTCAACCTTCCAAAAAGCCTTAAAGATTTTTGAAACTGATGTTTGTTGTTGATGAGTGGCGAGGTACCCCTACACTCAACCATACGAATATGAACATTTCACGCATGATCCGATCAAACTCCAAGGACTAAGTCCTTAAGCGCCTTAATGGAAAACTGATGGTTAATCAATCATTGTCTTCCCAAGCTTACTTGTATTGTCACGGTTGCATGGTTAAGTAAGCTTGAGGTACATGATTTTTATAGCTTTTATATTTCTTGTCTTATGCTAATAAAGGAGAGGGAGAGAGAACTAAGTGGCTAACTTACATTAACTAGTTTCTAAATGTTCCTAACACCAATAACTATTCCCACTTGCCGTACACATCCTAAACCAATGCAATGTTGCTGGGATTACCAAACGCTAATCGTTACTAGGTTACCAAGTGTTACACGCATGCTCGAAGTGGTCGTACTAAGTGGATTTAACTAAGGGGGTTGAAGGTTGAGAGGGATATTAATTAACTAGTAAAGCATTAAAAAATAATTAATTACTAATTATCTTAATCTATATGTTGCAAGGTTTATCATAAATTTCATCTGTATTGCCGTACACAAAATTGTGCTCAGGTACAAATTTCTCGAATAAAGACCCATTCACTCTATGACACCTACTACAGGCACATAGAAATAATTCTAACTCTGGAATAACAAAACTGCAAGAATTTGGCTAAAGGTCTAAGTCTAACTGCCTTGGAACCAAGGGCATCGCCTCTTATTTATAGAAGATGAGGCAGGACGTGATATCGTGTATGAGATATCACATGGTGGATGTGATATCGTGTACACGATATTGCGGCTCATTATACCCCCATGACTGAATGAAAACTCGTCCTCGACTTCCTTACAAAATATTGGGAAGGTATGGGATTATTGACTTGAATAACAACTAATGGTGAATGGGGTGACATGTGAACGTATCAACATTACAATACATGACAATATTAGTGTTCATGACTACAAGAGTGAACACTATACATAATTGACATCTAGCCTTCTTTGGCAGCTGAGAGAGAAGAGAGAGAGAAAAGGAGAAGACGTGTTGCTGCCGACATCAAGATTGCGCCTTCTGTTGTCCATCCACAACCGCGTCATCAATCTTGTTCCTTGCACAACCATTCTAGCACCAGTCCATCCTGAGTGTTTCCTCCAGGTCCAGTCCATTGCTGTATGATTACCATATGCACACACAACACAGTCACATATGAGGAAGGATAAGTAAATCACAATACAGTTGATACCTTGCCTCGGTGTAAGGTCCATTGGCTGAGTTGTGATATGGCCAATACAGATTCTAAAGATATCACAATGGTGACTACCCAAGGTGTAGGGGTTAGGAAAAATTGAAAAAATTAGACCAGGGCCTCCATGACTAAGAGCGATCCTCCAGTAGCGATAGAATGGAAAAAGATAAGGAATAAGAAAGATGGAAAAAAAGAAATAATAACAACACCGATAAAATGGATGTCAGAGGTGGGAATGAAACAAAAAAAAGTTGATTGTGGAAATGTTTAAGGGAAAGAAGTTAACTGGTGCACCAAATAGGAATGCCAGTGGGTCCTCCCCAAAGCAGGCTCATGCCTTGACAAACCCACATTCAAAGAGTCTGTAGGCTCTGGAAATGTCATTTGGGAGCAAGAGTTAAATTCTTAACCCAAAGAATTCACCAAAGAGAAAACAATGCATCAACCAAAATATAGACTACTTATACAACCGACAATGAGGTGGAAAATGGAGAAAGAATGATGGGGAGAAGAGAATGGAATGGAGTCCCAAGAACAAGGTGGTGTACAGNTGAGAACCACATCATGCAAAGACTTATTTTTATTGTCTTAGCTTCCCGNAACCACATCATGCAAAGACTTATTTTTATTGTCTTAGCTTCCCAATAATGGAGCAATGTTGGAATGTTAAGGAAAACTTAAGAAGAAAAAATTCAAGCACACAAGAGAATAGCCAATACAAATGCATCAAATCCCCTTGAAGTCACACCCTTTTCAATCCTTAAGTCCTTCTTTAGTTTGAGAAATGCCCAGTCACCAATTCGTTAATATTTTTATTATTAAAGAAAGGGACTGTATAGTTCCAAGCCAAGAGAGACCATAGAAATTCATGAATGCATGGATGATGTGGACTCATTGCCTATTATATCAAAAGAGCCATACCTTAGTATCAACATTATAACTCAAAGGTAAGAACCAACCATTAGCAATCCATAGAATATAGTTCATACCACCATCAAGAGTACTTATTAGGTGTCGAATCTAAAAAAACAAAAACAACAAACAAAGACAAAACAAGAACAAGAACAAGAACAAAAACAAACAAAACAAACAGTCACATAAAGAAATGAAAAAGTATAAACGATGTTGCAAAACAAAAACAAGAAAAGTTAAAGAAATTTTTAAAACAAAAATGTGTAAAACAAAAACTTAAAAAAAAGGAACTGAGGGTCTCAAATAGTTAGCAGAGGTGGTCGTCTCCCCCATGACTGAATTGGAAGGAGGAGATCCGAAATAGTGACCAGGGTCGTCCCTTCTCAAAGGTATTATGTGCACTAACCCTTCTAAATTCATGGAAGGGTTTGGTCTTTTGCATATTGACTAACAATCTCTTATTAAGGCTCTATGGTTTGTATATGGTCATGGCCCTTGAAGGAAAGGTTGTATGAATAATGTAAGGTCCTTCCCATAGTGTTTGAAATTTTATGCATTGTGGCACATGTGTGGGGTTCCAGTAGAGAACCTTATCTCTTGGTTGATACTTAACCTTTCGAATCTTCAAGTCATGATGTTGCTTGTTATATGCCTTATGCAACTCATTTGATGACAGAGTAGCTAATTGGTTTTTGTCTAGCATGTTTAAAGTTGCTAACCTTTGTTTTTTTGCTAGATCAAGATTGAGGAGGAGGTCACAAGCCATTGATAGTGTATGGAGCTCGTTTTGAATTGGAACCATTGGAAGCTTTCCGTACACTAACTCATAGGAAGAGTAGCCTATAGGGAGTTTCTAGGTGAAGCGGTATGCCCAAAGAGCATCATTCAATTTAGTGCTCCAATCTCGCCTATACTTGCTAATTTTTCTAGTTAATATTTTAGTGATCTTCCTATTAGTGATGTCAGCTTTTCTGTTAGCTTGGGGGTGATAAGGTGTAGTCAATTTATGTTCAACCCCTAAGCGTTGCATTAACTTTCAAAAAGTTGCACTTGTGAAGTGTGTTCCATTATCCGAAATAAGTGCACGTGGCACACCAAACCTATTTACGATTTTTTGTTGCACAAATCGTGCAGCTGTAGATGATGTGTAGTCTGTAACAATAGCCACTTTAGCCCATTTCGTTAGATAGTCTACAACAACTACAATGTAATCTTTTCCATTGGACATTGGTGTAATGGGCCCCATAAAGTCTATTCCCCAAATGTCGAAGGGTTCTAATGGTTGAATCCATTGTTGCAAACTCTCCATTTTAGCAGTCATTCCCCCATCACGTTGATAGTGCTCACAAGATCAAACAAATTGATGGGTATCCCAAAATAATGTTGGCCAGTAATATCCTGCAAGAAAGATCTTAATAGCCGTTCGTCTCCCTGCATAGTGACCCCCACAAGGGCCCTCATGAGCATCTTGGAGAACTCTCAGTTGGTCTACCTTGGGCACACACCATCGAACCAAGCCATCAGGACACACTTTGTAAAGTTGTCCATTGATTTCCATGAAGTACTTGGCTCTATGAAGAAACTGTTGTTTCTTCCTAAAGTCCNACTATGATATGTGTGGATGAACACTTTGTAACCTAACACATAATGCCTAAACTTATCCAGTGCAAACACTACAAGCATTAATTCTCTCTCTGTAGTTGTGTAGTTAAGTTGTGCACCGATGATACTTCTACTTGCACAGTGGATGTAGTAAGGGAGTTTTTTGTCATCTAACTATGTAAGAATGACTCCTAAAGCATAATTGGACATGTTAGTCATTATGTGGAATGACGTGGACTAGTCAGGAGATTGTAGAATGGGAGTTTCTACAAGCTTTCATTTCAGAGTTTGGAATGCTCATTCACATTCTTTGGTCCACTCAAAAGATGTGTCCTTCTTTGTTAACTCTACCAACGATTTGGCAATCTTGTAGAAGTTCTCAATGAATCTCCTATAGTATCCAGTGTGTCCAAGGAATGATCGAATGTCTTTGATAGTTTCTGGTTGACGGGTGATTCCTTGGATGATCCTAATTTTATTTGGGTCTACCTCTATTCCTGCATGTGAAACCTTATGCCCAAGTACTATGCCTTCTTGGATCATTAAATGGCTTTTCTACCAGTTGAGCCTTAAATTGGTCTCTACGCATCTTTTCAGCACTTGCTCTAATTGGTCCAAGGCTTGATCAAAACTTGTTCCATAGGTGGAGAAGTCGTCCATAAAGACTTCCACTCCGTTCCCTATCTGCTATTGGAATATGCTTAGAACTTGGTGTTGAAATGTGGCAGGAGCATTACACAAGCCAAACGACATTTTTTTGTACGCAAACGTTCCCCAAGGACTGGTGAACATTGTCTTGGCTTGGTCTTCTGGGGCTATCCGTATTTGGTTGTATCCACTATAGCCATCCAGAAAACTATAATAGTGATTCCCTACTATGGTGTCTATGACTTGGTCAACGAATGGCAACGAAAAGTGATCCTTAAATGTTGCCATGTTCAGAAGCCTAAAATCTATGCACATCATCCATTTGCCTCCCTTTTTAGGCATGATCACCATAGGGCTAACCCATTCGCTATCAGTAATAGGATATATGAACCCAGCCTTAAGAAGCTGTTCTATTTCTTCCTTTACTTCCTATTTCAATTTTGGGTTCAATAACCTCTGCACTTGTTTTCAAGGTTTCATGGAGGGGTCAGTGTAAATCCTATGGTGGCATATCCTAGGATCTATTCTAGTTAATTCGGGATATGACTAGGCAAAGGCTTTTGACCACTTGTTTATTACTTTCAGCAGTCTTCCTTTCTGTTTGGAAGTAAGCCTTGCATTGATGATTACCGGTTTTCCATTTTCAAGGGTCATATATTCCAAATCGGTGGGCAATGGTTTCAATTCTATGGGCTCTTGTTTGAATTTTTCAAGAATTTCCAACTTCCCCCAGTTGATGTTTTCAAGGTTAAGGTTTGGAAGTTGGTAGCCAACTTACTCTAGTGCATCTATGCTTTCAATGTAAGCACAAGTTATTCCCTCAATTAGTTCCATGCACATTAGTGAGTTTCTCTCTTGATCAGTTATCAACCACTGGGTGTCTTCTTGTCGTGTGGCTGCTGCATATAGGCACTTTTGTATGTTAATGTCTTATGCACACTGGTTTCATGCAGGCAATGCTAAGCTTTGCACAACTCATGATCTCTGCGTGCAATTGCACCTTGTATCACTGTATGCGATGCATGGAACCTTCTTCTTCTTGATCTTTCCAAAAGTGTTCTCCTTAAATATTTCTAGGGAAAGATCACGGATTCCTAGGCATGCATCTATAGTACTTATACATGCCCTTCCCATTATTATTGGGAAGTCCCCTTTACCGTTATTCACTTGTATCACTAGGAAATTAGCTGGGTACGACCACCCACACATAGTGGTGACGATGTCCTCCACCAGTCCCAAGGGAACAATGATGGAATGGTTGGCCAGCTCTAGGCGAATATTACTCTTCTTTAATGGAGGCAGGTTCTAAGCTTTGTACATTTCTTGTGATATTAAGTTGACTCTAGAACCTGAGTCCAGAAGAGCTTTGCATGGCTCATTCCCAGCGATTTGGAGATAGATTAGAGGGCTTCCAGGATCAGAGAATTTCTTGGGAAGGTGGCCAACCTTGATCCAGTCAGTTACAACATGTGTTAACATAATCATATGTGTTGAGATCGGTGTTTGGTTTGAAGGGAGCTCTGAAGCCTTATTTGATGAGGAGGCGTTCAGAGGTTCAACCACTTATGGTTGTAAGGGCTTGGTTGGACTGTTGGTTCTGAAGAAAGGTCTTTTCTTCATACGATTGTCAAAACCAATAGCGGGTTGAGGGTTTATAGCCCTTGTGGCATTGCATTGCTACGGTTGAGTAGGGAGTTTCCCTTGCATTGCTGGAGTGGATGGTAATGGAGCTATTAGTGTGAGAGCTATGAATGGATTTGAAGGATGGTATATTTGTGGGTTATCTTCCCTAGGAGAAGGAGTTCTATTATACTCATGGGCTTGGTAGTAATGTTGTGGTGTAACGTGACTAACAGAGTCACATGGACAGATTGGATGCTGCACGTAGTAGCCAGATGGGTCAGGTTGCTGGTAGGGGTATTGTTGCCTTGGTGGTGGCATCCCCCATGACTGTGGGTATTGCCACTATTGATGTTGCTCAATGGGTTGTGGTGGAGTTCCACTTGGACGATATGTTGAAGGTTGGTGGAACTACCTTGGGTTACCTTGGGGATAAGGTAACCTTCCAGGTACTTGCCGTTTATTAAGTCGTGGGTTGAGTGCATACACCCCAGACTCTTGTAGATGTGAGATCACTGGGCTACATCCCTTAGGATGGTCGTATTAGCATATCTCACATCCACCATCATTGTCTATGTCTGAATCCATAACCTATTCTGTGATGGCCATTTTTCCCTTACCCTTGTTACGTGCATTTTCCACTTCTCTCTTTTTCTTTTTGTCACGGTCACTACCTCGCTTCCTTGACTCCTCTACAATTTTAAGAACAATTTTAAACCTACTATCCAGGGAGTCCCACATTTGGCTACCTTTGCTGATACTTCTATTGTTAACTTTTGGAGAGACAAAGTTTTCCTATTCATCATCTCTTTCAGTAGTGACTCTTCTTCCTCCTCACAAAATCTCACTTCCCTTTTTTGGAGGGAAGGATCTTGGTTATATTCTTCTGCACTTTCTCTCTTTTGTAGCTCACCTTCTTCTTTGGCTACTTGCTCTAGCACTCTATGAATTTGATGACACCTAAGCTTCGATAACCTTCCTTGGGTGTACATCACAAGGGTTCTTCTTGTTTCATGCCTAAGTCCATCCATGAGATGGTGTAGTTGATCTCGTTGCAAATAACCATGGCCAAGGCAACGATGTAATAGTGCGTAATAGTGGCCCATGGCAGTATCTAAGGGTCCATGATTTCCTTTCTTCCATCCTTGGATTTGCTTCTGCAGGTTAGACACTACTTATCATTGAACAGTTCTAACATTGTACACCACCTTCGAATGGATTTTGGTTCTAAGGACCGGTACCAGCTTTCAACTTCTTTCACTAGTGTCCTTGGGAACAACTTCAGTTTTTGCCATTCGTTTTCTATGTTCTACAAGGCACATGCATCGTGGAATTCTTGTAAATTATTTTGTGGATCAGCGTTGTATCCCCCTTCAAATCATGGGATGTTGTTCATGTCTAACCTCTTGATCCTACTATCCTTTTGGTGCCTTGTTGGAACTCTTGCAGCCTCCGTCATATCTAGCATGCTTTTAGTTGCAAGTAGGGGTTCTTCGTGATCATCTCATTCATAGCATATATGGTGTCTACGCGGTTTCCTACTCTCCCTTCTTCTATGCCTTGATTCCTTAGAGTGCCCTTGTCCTCGTTCTCGACTGTCTCATCGATGACTTTCACTTCGTTTTTCCTTATCCTCATGGTTGGTTTCCCTATGACTACGTCTAGACACTAAAGGAGAGGATGAAGGTGATGATGAAGGTGAAGAAGAAGGAGAACCATCACCATGACGGTGTTTTCTACCTTCTCTTCGGTGGTCTCAACCTTGATCATGATCACGATTAGAGCATCCGCCCTTATCATGTGTTCATGTTCCCTCGTTGAACACTTCGTGTTTGTGGGTATTAGAACTAGTGTTGTGAATAGTAGAGTGGAGGTTCTGATACACTACCTCTTGACCAATGTCAAGAGGGGGAACATCATTTCGTGGGGAACCTGTTGAAGTAGGTTCACCATCCTCAATTTCGCTCAAAACATGCAGAGTGTCATGGGACCATTTACCCTTCAAGGATGTATGGTATCTCTCTTGTCGTAAGTCCCTTTGACATTGCGCTTCTATGGGATCATAGTCCCTTGTGTCATGATCACATGCAATGTATTCTGCGTATAAAAGCAACATGCCTATTCGTGAGAGAGCACAAAGGAGCATGTTGGGAACTGATCGGTTTGGATGCAACACTATGTTACCCTCCAAGTCTCTCTAATGCAGTTGTTCATCTTGGTGGAGAATAAAGGTGAAATCGGGTACATACTCATCGAGATGAGTATATACCACACAAAACTGTTAAGGAACTGGAGGATCCTGGTTACGTGTATTATGCAGCCGATTGCCTTTTGTGTTAGTCTTAGGCAGTAAAGTGCTCTTATGCGAAGAAGAAGACATCTTGTCTTGTTCGGTGTGCAATGTACCATTGTCTTATCTTTCTTTGATTAACCCTAAGGGTTCGTTCTAATGTTCCAATGATATGAATGATTTTCTATGTTCTATGCAGTGCACAAACAACTAAGTCCCTGGCAACGGCGCCAATGATGAGTGGTGAGGTACCCCTACACTCAACCATATGAATACGAGCGTTTCACGCACGATCTGGTCGAACTCCAAGGACTAAGTCCTTACGCGCCTTAATGGAACACTCAGGGTTAATCAATCGTTGTCTTCCCAGGCTTACTTGTATTGTCACGGTTGTATGGTTAAGTAAGCTTGAGGTACATGATTTTTATAGCTTTTATATTTTTTATGTCTTCTGCTAATAAAGGAGGGGGAGAGAGAACTAAGTGGCTAACTTATATTAACTAGTTTCTAAATGTTCCTGACACCAATAACCATTCCCACTTGTTGTACACATCCTGAACTAGTGCAACGTTGTTGGGATTACCAAACGCTAATTGTTATTGGGTTACCAAGTGCTACATGCATGCTCGAAGCAGTCGTACTGAGTGTATTTAACTAAGGGGGTTGAAGGTTGAGAGTGATATTAATTACCTAGGAAAACATTAAATGATAATTAATTACTAATTAGCTTAATCTGTATGCTACAAGTTTTATCATAAAGTTCGTCTTTATTGTCGTACACAAAATTGTGCTCAGGTACAAATTGCTCGAATAAAGACCCGTTCACTCTATGACTCCTACTACAGGCACACAGAAATAATTGTAACTCTGGAATAACAAAATTGCAAGAATTTGGCTAAGGGTCTAAGTCTAATTACCTTGGAACCAATGGCACCACCTCTTATTTATAGAAGATGAGGCAAGACGCTATATCGCGTGGTGGATGCGATATCGCGTACGCGATATCACGGCTCATTAGTTGTCCTAGAGATAATTTGAGATAGTCATTGAGAATCTATCATAACCAAAACAATAGTTGAAAGTGAAGTTTTTGATGCTTGATATTGAAGTGACACTGGCAAGTGATGTTGATGTTGGTGTTAGCATCACTGGGTATCATATAAGTGGAATATGTTATTTGGTGCCTCCCAAAACTATTAAAATCATCAAAATTGATGGTTGACTTCTTGGGGATGGTATAAACTAGTTGTTGAAGGGTTGGAAAAGGTAAAATTGGGATCAAGAAATAAGATTTCCCATGATGATGCAGTGCTGATACTAGGAGGTGATGTAGATGCTGGTGTTAGTATCACCCAGTGTCACATGGGTAACACTTATTATGTTTGCCTTTTGAAAGTTGCCAAAAGTGCCAAAATTAATGCCTATCCTCTAGAGCATGAATAGGAACAACTTTTGAGAATGTTTAGAAACCTAAAACATGAATTCTAATAATGATTTCAAGGACATTTTGATGGCCTAAGTAGATATACTAATGTCAAAAGCCACACTTGTCCTAGTTGTTGAAATATAAAAAAAGGGGATACAACATTATCCCCTCTTGATAGATGTTATTGAGATGTTGAAGGAGGATTCATCAAAAAGAGGATGAATGATGACTTGAGTAAATCCCATACACAAAATGATGAATGAAATACCATTGATTAGTGTTCATACCCTGTCCCATTCAAACTTTCAACACACTCTTACTAAAATATAATAAAGTTGCTTAGTCTTCACTAATGTGTTGATGAGAGGAAGGTAAATAGATAAAAAGGGAGAGTTAGAGGAAGAATAGGGAATCATGAGATAGGAGAGATAAAGTATAAATTTGCAAAATCAAGAAAGGAAGAAAATGAGAAAAGAAATGAGGGACATTGTCTATAGCATGCTACAAAAGTGAGGCACGATTACTAGTTGATAAATTGATGCATTCTCTTCCTACCTCACTCAAGCTTAACACATCCTCACTTGAAGTAAAAATGAAAGAATAGTCATAGCCATCTACATGAGGAGGATCACTTGTAAATATTCTCATCATAGGGTGTTGATTGGAAGAAACATTATTAGAATGGAACAAGCAAAGATTGGGGATAATAGATAAAGTTGCATGAGGAAGATGCAGGAAGAATAATAGTAGAAAATAGAGAGAGAGAGAGAGAGAGAGAGAGAGAGAGAGAGAGAGAGAGAGAGAGAGAGAGAGAGAGAGATGAAAAGTAAGATAGGGAGAAAATCAAAACCAATGTAATAAAACATGGATGAGATAGGAGATAAGGGTTAGAGCAAACTTAATGAATTTTTTATTTAACTATAACACTTCTTATGATATGATTTGTTTACAACATTTAGATATTAATTCCTATAATATTCCACTAAATAGTATGCTTTATTATCATGATTTTTGATGATGATGAAGGGACCTTGCTAGTTAGAAGAGAACATGAATATCTTAGCATTGGGAAAATGTTGTAGGACAAGATTGTCTTATTTAATCTTTGTTAATTGAATGTGCTTGTCATGGTAATGGCATGTAGCTTCTTGTTAATTTTAAATGTTGATTGCTACTTGCTTGTGATTCTATTCAAGAGTGTCTAGCTTGACATAGCACATTTTTTTAATTCTCCTTCTTTATCATCCAATTATTCAAGAATTCTTGAAGAGAAAGCACATCTAGCTCCACCTAGTACATTTCTTTAATTCATAAATTAACAAGAATGGGGTTCAACTAGTTGTATTCAAAAAGTGGTTTGGTAATATGTAAAGGATGTGAGATAATATACGAGTTTCATTGAGATTGATCCATCATGTTTTTGAGCAAATAGTTGAGGGATTTATTTGTTAGCTCAACTTAATCATCAGAATAAAGATAATAGGGGAATGGGAATGGCTAGTTGATTTTATACTAATCATAAAATTTAGAAATGTCTTTGCTCTTGAATTAAGGTTTATTATTGGCAACAATTTGAAGGGGAATACCAAAGTGGATAATGATATGATCCAAAATAAAATGATAGATGTACTTGGATATGGCTCATTTTAAGGTAATGAATTCCACCTAGTTGGTGAAATATTCTATAGTTAAAATAAACTCATGACCAAGAGAAGAAGGGAGACTAATAGAACCTATGAAATCTAGCTCTCATTTTTAGAAGTGCCACACAATTTTCAAAGTCCTAAGCTCTTGAGATTGTACATAGATGAGTGGAGCATGATGTTAACATATCTAACAAAATTTAACTATTTTATGAACATCCCTAAACATTGTAGGCCACGAGTAACCTAAAAAAGATGATACAAGCTACTAGAAACCATGATCTTAAGTGGCCATCACATACATTAATGCACATATTCTAGAATCATTTATTCTTTATCATAACTTAGGCAATGTAGAAGAATACCTAATGTAGAAATACAACATAGATGCTAGGATCAACAATGCAAAAATATTTAGAATGTTTTTAGAAAACATCCTTTTGAAATGATGATATTTTTCAAAATTTTCTTTGATTTATAAGTATTGTATGATGTATTGGTATTGTTCATACTCTTCTAAATTAACTAAGCTAACACATAATGTATTTGTGAGAGTGATGGGTGTATCTTGCATTGAGTGAGATAACCAACCTTTAAGAAAAACACCAGTTATAAGAAAAGCAAAAGTAGTTAATGCATTTGTGATCATGTCTTTTGATGACTAATGAGATACCCCTATGCACAACCATACGAATCATAAGTGTTCATGTATGATCTAGTCGAATTCCATGGATGGGACTAGTTAGGTATGTAAATTGTTATGCTTTGATTGTAGTTTGCTATCTTCCCACTTGGGGTAGTGGTAACTTTGTCACGTATGGTTTAGTCCAAAGTGAGGCATATGATCTTGTCTAATCCTATGATGCTCCTAATGATGATAAAGAGATAAATTAATTAAGCTAATGAACAATCGAAAATAAGATGTAAACTAGCCTACGTGCGATGAGTATCCATCCCCAATCATCTGTACACACCTTGGACTTCATATAACTACTACTGGGATTACCAGGCGTACGTCACTAGGTGTGCCAAACGATACACTACTGGATTACCAAGTACTTACACTGAAGCGCTTGTGATTAAGTCATACTCATTCCACTTAATGATAGGAATAGTAAATAGCAATAAATGAAAACATTAACTAAAGAAAATAGTAAATAATTAAATAATTAAAGCAATAATAAATCTAAGTGAATGCGGCAATGATGGAAGTAATCTCGATCTTTACTTTTAGTCATGTAACATGTTCAAGTACGTCACACTTAAACAAAGGTGCCGTACGATTGCAAACATCACACTGCCAACATGCACTGGGAATAACAGAACTTGACTTTAAAAATCTAAGAAAGGACTATCAAAAACTAAGAACTAAAACTATCCCCCAACCATGCACTTAAGTGTTGTATTTATAGGCTAGCACGAAAGAGATGATATTGGATATCTAACATCGCCTCTTGGGCTCTGATATTGAGTATCCAATATCGAGGCTCTGATATCAAATATCCAATATCAAAGTAGACCAAATTATGACTCATCATACCCCCACTAATAAATGAAAACTCATCCTCAAGTTAAACAAAATAAGGAACAAGTTCTTTACAAAATATTGGGAAGGTATGGAATTATTGACTAACTCAAACAAGCAAATAAACAAGTAGAATCTTACATGACACAGTGGTGTTTTTACAAAAATGTTTACATAATATTACAAGACAAAAAATTGGGGAAGCTCATGTAGTTTTCGGAGGTGATGGCTCCTCCATCGATCACTTCCCTTTGTCGCCAAAAGCACTTGCAACTTATCTTCTTCTATCCTTGGATCATGTATCATCCAAGCTTGGAATTAGCTGCCACTCAAGATTTTGTACTATGATGGAGCTAATGTGGGCTTTGGCCCTCTAGATTTCTTTTTCGTTTATTTGCTTGTACATGCCTACTTGGTCATGGAAGTGTTCTTTCAGCTTTTCATGCTTCTTGGCCTCATTCTACCATGTGCTTATTTCAAGTGCTAACTTTTGTTGAATGGTGTAGACCTCCTTCATTGAGAGGGCTTTATTTTCCCTGGTCAATTTGTTGATATCCTAGCTAATCCTCATTAGTTGTTCCCATAATTAATGGATGCTTTCTTCTAGAACATTCTTTTATTTTTCAATGGTGGTCAACCTTGAGTTTCCTACAATGAGCTGTTTATTTTCCTCTTGAGTGGTAGTTAGTGCCTTCTTATAGGCATGGGATTGTGCATCAGCAGTAGAAGCATTCCAAATGGCCTTCTCCTTTTCTTGCTTAGCAACTTTATTCTCCTTAGTGAGCTTGATTAGCTGCTATGTTTTGAATTGCTCCACTTGGTTAGGCATAATAAATTGGTCAAGATCCCATCTTTTAGCTCTTAGGATGGCCAGCTCTTGTTGCAAATGTTGCACCTCCATTTCTGTGTGTTTTGCCCTAACTTCAGCCATGACTAGCTTTTCTTTGGTGGCTATGAGGTCTGACTGAGCTGCAGTGACATCATTGAGGATGTCAAATAAGGTGTTCATCAGTTGCCTTGTCTACAACAATCGATCTAACACATCCTCATGTGCCACAGGAGTCATTGAAGTCCTAGCTAGCATTTGTGCATCTTTGATCTCAGTTAGATCTATTGAGGGCACAACAGGCACATTGAATGATTCTTTGATATGATCTGTAATCACTTTTGCTGCACCTACCACATCATGATGCTGCATTACCACTATTATGGCACTTTCTCTCATTTTAAGCATCACTTGAAAGGATGTAGCATTACCAAAGATTTGTTTGGACCACTGGGATTCTTCTCTTAAGTATAGCAAGACCTGGTTTCTTGTTAGATCTGTTAAGACAGTGGGCTACACAACGATGTTAATTACTTTAAAGAGGCTAGATTCCTCTCTACTCTCCCACTTGAGCATTTTAGCAATTTTCTGTAAGTGGCTCATTGTTAACCTATAATCTTGTGGTGCCAGTGGTGGAGCTTGTGTTTCATGGCACTGTTTAGGCTCCTTTTTTGCTTCCTTTTCTGGTGTTTTGAGCCTTCCTAGAGATATCATTTGTGTACCCCAGGATTCCATCATGTTTACACAACTTTCTGATTAGGCAAGGAAATGGAAGTGTTGGCTTCTTTTCCTTTTTCTCTTCAAACTGCCTTTAAATTTCTATGCAATATAACTGGGGAAGGTTAGCCATGTATTTACCCATTAGTATAGCACTTCTCTTGGCAGCATAAGTTGAAATTTTGTTAAGCCCCTTTGTTGGGAAGAGATGATACGTGCCTATCTTAAAGTATGTCCTCTCTTCTAGAGTCAATTCATTGTATGTTTTGTCATCCTTGTTGTATGCTTGCCTCAGCCACAGCTTTCAAGAGTTGGGGTTAGATCTTGTGGATAGATAGGTTAACTTAGCCCCCTCATTTAGTAGATTGAGAGCTTCTGTGATTTCTTTGACTGAGAGACATTGACTCCATAGATGTTGATAGTGGTGCCTTCATCTTTGTTGTGCCAGAATTAATATATTTCACCAAGATAGGACTTGCCACTGTCTAAACGAATAGGCCACAAAGGCGATGCGTAAAGTTACATCCGAACTGATTCAGGAGCAAATGCCATGAACGAGCCAAAGTTCATCTCTACGATGACCATGGTCAACATGGATTTTTCTTGAATGACATGAAGGCATTCTGGGGACAACATGAGGTGTTGTCCTTGCATGGGGACTAGTGGTACTGCAACCTCTCCTTGGATTGATTGTCCTATGACAAGAGCCTCTTGATGGATACTGAATGATTGGGCTTCCTATTCTTCATGCTTTGCATGCTTGCCTTGTCGGCCTCAACCATCATGTGGGTGCTCGGCTGCTTGCTACAAAGTTCCTCCTTATGCTTCTCTTTTTAGGGCCAATTGCAATCAAGCAAAGATTGGGTGTTACTAAGGTTGTGTTCTTTATCATCAACAGGTGTATACCTTAGTCATTACCTTAGTTTCCTTAGGTTCTTTAGTTCGTATGATTGTAGAGTTAGAAAAATTTTCAGAAAAATGCCCAAAAAGCATCTATCTTCTTAATTGACCTTACATAGTTGGTTTCTTTTTCCTTATTTGTGGCTTGTTATGATGGTTATGGTCCCTTGGGTGGAAAAATTAAGGTTTCTGGCATTACCACAATTGATTTTTTATTATATCACTTATGGTTCTTAACATTCTTATCCTTATAACAACCTCCGAGCAAAAGCAAATTGTCAAAAATTGAAATAGGTTTCCCACACAAACACCTTCCCATGACTAACTTGGATACTCTGGGGTCAAATAGGTTCAAGTGGCATGAAAATCAGAGCAGTAAAGAGCCAAATATCACAAGTTGTAGTTGGTTGCGTAGAGCTCTGAGTTGCGAGAGAAAGTTTGAAAAACTCCCCAAGCTGTAAATGATGAGAATGAAGTTTGGGCACTGTAGGTCATATATATAGGTTTTGTGCAATCTGATATCAGGTATTTAACGTCATGTCCTACTCGATATTGGGATCCATGGATATGCATCTAATGAGGGTACTAAGCATGAGAAATGAAGCTTTGTGAGTGGTTGGAAGGTTTGAGATGAGGTCCATAGGTCTGGGATAAGTGAAAATTCAGTTTTAGGCATTGAAAGTGCTAGAAGGTGGAGTTGTTGATGTGAAAAACTTTGAAAGATGCAAGATAGAGGAAGTTACATTAACGTTCTAGGATGGATCAATTACATGAGAAGGGAAACTATGACATTTAACAATTATGCGCTTGGAAGGCTAAGAATGATGTGGTTGCATCAAACAAGTACAAGTCACAAAAGTTACACAAGTGGATCCTTCCCAAAGTAGGCTCCAACCTATGATGCCCATGTGTAACCACACCTAAAAATGTTTGTAGGCACTAAAGGAGTTGAATGCAATGCATACCTATGCAACAAAACACACATGTTAAAACCACCAATTTGAGATAATAACTCTATGTCACACAAAACCACAAGTTAGGATCAAACGGACAACGATATGAGATGGACTATAGAAAGGATTGTAGAAATTGGGAAATGAGGTATCTTACTATAGGCACAATGGATCCTTGTGTGTTATTAATGGTTAAATAATCATGAGCCCTTCTTTCCAAGATTCAAACCAAGTCCAAACCACAAGTCAGTGACATCCCATTATCTCATCACTTTGATTAACAACCATAAAACTATCATAGTTGTAAGGATTAACATCACTTGGCATTTTGTCCAAGGGAGGAGCTTCTTTATGGCACACATGTTCTTTTTATGGAAGTTTTGAGAAGCCACCAACCTTCAGGCATGGATACATGTCTTTCCAGTGGGACCTATAAAAATTATTCAATGTCTTTTTATGGTACTCTTACTTTCATTTTTCGTTAGAACTACAAGGATATAATTACAACCTCAGCAACATGATAGAACATATAGAAGTGGCCAAAGAGAATTCACAAATTCCCTTGAATTCACTCCCTTTACATTCCACCTTGGTTTTGCACTCTTCTACCCCAGCATAATGTTTATGAATTTATTATTAGGTTGGATGATGAAGAGCAATATCATTATACCAGGGTAAGAACCTCTTATTAATGGAATGAGGGGATGGATGATGTGGTCTCACTATATGAATAATCAGTCCCTCATGACTCAACAACATAGAAAAAACCTTACCTCAATGGGCTACATGATCATTTTATTCATAAGCGAGATTACATAACAAAGGAAATGAAAACAACAAATAGAAAAAGTTAAAAGGAAGAGGAAAAATTGTATCAAGAAATAAGAAAATGATAAAAAATTTCAAAACAAAAAAAATGAAAAACACTTATGAATCCTAAGGATTCGAATGGGGGGTGTCCCCCATGACTAAAAATTTGGCCATGAGAAGGATTAATAAGTAGATAGATAGGATCCATGCATATATAAAACATTGGTAATCGTTCATTCCCTAGCCATTGGGTGTTTGTTGGTGTCGTGGTGGCTAGGTAGACAAATTGTTGGTCAAACACTTGATTGTTACATGTATGGTGGGTCAGGATATGAGGTGTGTTAACATGACAAATGTTTGGCCCCCAATTGCATCCTTGATCATGATATGGTATGCATGGATTCATTTGTCTCTCCACATTATTAGACTCATTACTTCTAGTGGGTGTTGGAGTAACAATGGATGGTGGCCCCTATGTAGGATCAGAGGACATTGATTGTGAAAATGAAGAAATTGCACTAGATTGACATTGTGCTGGTTTAGATGATGTGGTAGATCCATAAGTATTTTACTTCGGCTTATGGCCTTTTCTAAAGAAGGGATGTTTTTGACATGGTAATTAAGACCTACCGGTGTCAGCATGTCTATGCACATTTGCAATACAAGTGGCACTCATTTGTTGATATTATGGTGCTGAACCTTCCTATGTCCTTGGTGGTGGCATGTGATGAGGTGGAGTATGAGAATATTGAGGGTAGGATGGATGGTAAGAGGTGTGAGGTGGTGATCCCTCAAGGAATGTCATGGGTTGATGGTACTCAAAAGAGTGATAGTGGCGATTTGAAGTAGAGGACATAGAACTAGTTGAAGAAATAGGGTTTTGGACATAATATCCATGTGGTTTTGGTTGATAGGAAGGATAGGGCTAATTTGGTGGTGGCTTCCCCCATGAATGTGGTTGTTGCCACTACGGTTGATGATAGTGTTGAGGTTGGTAATAGGTACCCCTAGGATATAGTGGTTGGTTGTGGGGCTATCTATGATTACCATGTGGGAAAGGAAATCTCTTAGGCATGTGCTTCTATACAAACTTTGGATTTAATGAATTTTCCCAATGCTCATGTAGATGCAACAAGACTGAATAATGACCCTTTGGATGGTCATATATGTAGATGTCACATCCATTATCTTCATCTGTGGCTGAGTCTATAGCCTCACTTTCTTCAGCCATTTTACTTGTTTACTAAAAAGTGTTCCTAGTTGTTTCTTGATTTTGTATGATTTGTTTATTGTAATTTCCTAGCTTGTTTTGCATGATCCTCTTCTCAGCTATCTCAATGAGAGTTGTAATGTTTTCATATATTCATTTTGACATCCTATTAAACTTTGCTTTAAGTTCATCGATAAACTTCTGCATTGGTAAGGTTTATTGCGGAACCACCTAATCAAGAGTGATCTCTTCCTCCTTACCATAGATATGGACATGCTTCTATTGAAGAGTTGGATCCTAGTGATATTTCTTAACATTCTCCCATTTACATATCTCTCCTTCTTCTTTTGCCACATGCTTGATTAGCTCTCGGATCTGATGGGTTTGTAGCTCATATAATTGACTTAGAGCATACATCCCAAGAGTCTCCCTTATTTCATTATGAAGCCCATCTATGATATAGAAAAGTTGCTTTTCTTTAGAGAAACCATGGCTTGGGCATCTATTCAATAGGGAATAATATCTATCTATGGCCATGTCTAAGGATTCATATTGTTCTTATCTCCACCCTTGGATTTGTCTCCTCAAGTTGGACACCCTTGTATAGGTTTGGTATTTCTCATTGAAGAGTTCCATCATTGTGGTTCATCATTAGATTGAATTTGGCTTCAATGACTTATACCACACTTCGGCTCTATGGACCAATGTCCTAGGAAAGAGCTTAAGCTTCTGCCATCCACTTTCAACGTTGTAGTAGACATAAGCATCATGTTGTAAATGATGTTGTGAATCTAAATTGTAGCCTCTTGCAAATTTAGTAATATTATTCATATGAAGCCTAGGTAGGCGACTCTCTTTGCGATGCCTGCAAGATATCTTAACTACCTCTATGATCTGCATTAGGCTCTTAGTGGCCAACAAGGGTTCATCGTCATTAGATACATTGTGAGGGAGATTTCTATTTCTATTCATTTGATCATGATAATGTTGTTTATGTTCATGTTGATGTCTTTGATTTCTCCCATGGGTTCAACTTTTGTTTTTATTCCAACATTATAGTGGAAATTTATCTCCATACCTACGTTCATCTTTGTTAGAACTAGATGTTGAAGGGGGAGAGGAAGATGAGGAATTGGAAGAATTTTCCATGGCTTCTATGGTGTTTCCTAGGGTCCCTTGATTTATATTTTCTAGGATTTGAGGAGGTCTTAGGCCTTGAGGCCTTCCCTAATCCAAGACTTACTTCATCTGCTCTAGGGTTGTCTGCTTTAGGTGATTGTAATCTTTGAGTGTCATTAGGATGGTCATGAACATAAGAAACCCTTGCATAAGGTTGGTCACTCCAAATTTCCTCACCATATATCTTGCTAGTTCTTCAATGAATGTTTTTTTATACAAAAAATTATCACTTCCTTATGAAAGAGACATTTTGGTTGGCTTATGGTGTGTGTGATTTAATATTTTTTGAAGGATATGTCGTTAATACCTTTATAATGATCGTGTATGATATAACTAATCTAGATAACTAGCACCATCCCTAACAACGGCACCATTGATGAGTGGTGAGGTACCCCTACATCCAACCATACGAATCACAAGCGTTCACGCATGATTTGGTTGAATTCTATGGATGGGACTAGCTATGCATCTAAATCATTATGCTTTGATCGTAGTTCACTATCTTCCCACTTGGACTAGTGGTAACTTTGTCACGTATGGTTTAGTGCAAAGTGAGGCATATGATGTTGTCTAATCCTATGCTACTCCTAATGACAATAAAGAGATAAATTAATTAAGCTAAGGAATAATGGAAAATAAAATATAAACTAGCCTACACGTAATGAGTATCCATCCCCAATCATTAGACACCTTGGACTTCATATAACTATTGCTGGGATTGCCAAGCGTATGTCACTAGATGTGCCAAATGATACATTGCTAGATTACCAAGTACTTACACTTAAGCACTTGTGATTAAGTCATACTCACTTTGTTTAATGACAGGAATAGTAAATAGAAATAAATGGAAACGTTAACTAAAGAAAATAGTAAATAATTAAATAATTAAAATAATAATAAATCTAAGTGAATGCGACAATGATGGAAGTAATCTTGATCTTTATTTCTAGTCATGTAACATGTCCAAGTACGTTGCACTCAAACAAAGGTGTTGTACGATTACAAACATCACACTATGGGCATGCACTAAGAATAATAGAACTTGAATTCAGAAATCTAAGAAAAGACTATCAAAAATTGAGAACTAAAACTATCCCTCAACCATGCACCCAAGTGTTGTATTTATAGGCTAGCATGGAAGAGATGATATACGAGATCTGACATTGCTTCTTGAGCTCTGATATTGGGTATTCGATATTGAGGCTTCGATATCAGATATCTAATATCGGAGTAGAACAAATTGTGACTCATCATTTTCCAATCGATGTATATGCATTAAAGGATATTTTTCAAATTGAGGAATAAGTTATTTTAGCTAAATCAAGATAGGTTTATAGGTATTTAGCCTTGCAAGAATATTCTTCATTACTATGATGTATGAATAGTTGGAAATCACCATGAACTGAAGGCCTTTTAATTCCTAATTGCATGGCTATAAGTAAACCTCAATTAAGATCCTTATATTTGGCTATGTTGTTGGTACACAAAAAACTAAATTTATATGTTTAATAGATGGGATCCATACCTTTATGATTGAATATGCAAGCCAGACTAGAATTTTAGGCCATATGAGCAGCATTGAAATATAAATGTGAATCAAAATCCTTATGTGTTAAAGTTATGGTTGGAAGGGAATTGGTTTCATTTGCACTTAAGTCTTTGGTGGGGAGGTTGAATGGTTGTAGTGGATGGTTTTGATAATGGGGTTAAAGTAAGAAGATCTATTATGTCTTAGCCCTTGATGGAGTGTTACAAAAGGTAAGATAAGTCAAACTCTATAAGGAGTGTTTTCCATTATTCCATGTAGTTGTTATCATAGAGATTCATAGCAATCGAACATAAGATGTTCTTATGGAATATGATAAGAATCCTTACCCTTAATAGGTAGTGTCTTCATTTTTTATGAGCAAAGAAAAGGCCTAAGAAATATTTTTCTATATCCTTGTATTGTGTTTCATATTCTAAGAAGAAATGAAAGATATAATAGATAGAAATATCTATACTATCTTTTTGTCATTGGTAAAGCATGACTTTGATAGAGTGATTAGATTTGAAGAGATAAAGAAAAAGAGAAAGATCAAATTAAGGGGAAAGAAGGGTGAAAAGGTTAGTAAGTGATCAAGACATAATGATTTAGATGCACAACTAGTGCCATCCATGGAATTCAACCGGATCATGTGTGAACGCTTGTGATTCGTATGGTTGGATGTAAGGGTACCTTGTCACTTATCATTGGCATCGTTGCTAGGGATGGAGTTATATCATACACAATCACTGTAAAAGCATTAAAGATATATCTTTTAGAAAATATTAAAGCACACACATCATTAACTGAGAACATTGTCTTCTCCACATAGGACCAAGATTGCATCACATGATGAAAGAACTCATAGGAGAAATGATAGAATCTATATTGAAGAAAATTGAAGTGAACACCCTCAAGAAAGAGTTTCCTATGCTCATTTAGATCCTTACTACACTCAAAGAGTACATTCAACTAGTGCAGAAAACCCTAGAGGAGATGGAGTAAGTCGTAGATCAAGGAGGGCCTCAAGGCCTAGGACCTCCTCTAAACCTAGACAAGATAAATCAAGGGACCATGGAAAGAACTATAGGAGCCATGAAAATTCTCCCAGTTTCTCATCTTTCTCTTCCTCTTCAACATCTAGTTCTGACAAAGATGAATGTAGGTATCGAGATAGGGGTCCACTATGGGGTCAAGATAAAGATACAAATCAAACCCAAGGAAATCAAACCCAAGGGCAAAATCGAAGAATCAAAATGAGCGTAGATAAGATCGTCACAATCAAACGAATAGAAATAGAAATTTTTATCATAGCATGTCTGATGACGATGAACCCTTGTTGGCCACTAAGAGCTGATGCAAATAATGAAGGTAGTTAAGATACCTCACAGGCATCGCAAGGAGAGTCGCCTACCTAGGTTTGATATGAATAATATCCCTAAATTTGCGGGAGGCTATGACTCGGATCCACAACATCATATATAAGCCTTCCATGATGCTTGTGCCTCGTACAATATTAAAAATGGATGGAAAAAGCTTATGCTCTTTCCTAGGACATTAATCAATAGAGCCAAAGTGTGGTCTCAATTGTTGAAGCCAAACTCAATCCAACAGTGGTCCACATTGTTGGAACTTTTCAACGAGAAATACCAAATCTATGCAAGGGTGTCCAACTTAAGGAGATAGATCCAAGGATGGAGACAAGAACAATGTGAATCCTTGGACATGGCCTTAGATAGATATTATTCTCTACTAAATCAATGCCCAGGCCACAATTTCTCTGAGGAAAAGCAGCTCTTCCACATCATTGATGGACTTCGTAATGGGATACTGTTGAGATGTATGCTTCAGGTCAGTTATATGAGCTACAAACCCATCAAGTCTGAGAGTTAATCGAGCATTTGGCAAATGAAGAAGGAGAGTTATGCAAATGGAAGAATGTTGAGAAATCTCACTAGGATCCAACTCTTCAAAAGGAGAAGGTCCATATCTATGGTAAGGAAAAATAGGTAGCTCTCAATGAGGTGATTTTACAACAAACCTTGCCAAAACAAAATTTTATTAATGAGCTTGAAGCAAAGCTAGGTGAGATGTTGGAATGGATAAATGAGCAAGTTATAACTTGTGAAGAAACCATAGAGGAGAGAGTAACATAAAACAAATCAAGTGATCACAACAAAAGGAGGAAAAAGAACCAAGAAACAACTAGGAATACTTATCGACAAAAAGGGAAAATGGTCATAGAAGAAGAGGCTATAGACTCAACCACCGAAGAGGATGATGGATGTGACATTTGCATATATGACCATTTGAAGGGCCATTGCCCAATCTTGTTGCATCCACAGGAGTATTGGGAAGATGCATTAAATCCAAAGTTTGTACAGAAGCACATGCCTAGGAGATTTCCTTTTCCACATGATAATGATAGCCAATCCCACAACCAATTATACTATCCTAGGGGGACTTATCACTAGCCTTAACACAACCATCAATCATAGTAGCAACAACCACAGTCATGGGGAAGGCCACCACCATATCAACCCCACCCTTCCTAATAACTGAACCCATACAAATATTATATTCAATAATATGTTTTTCCAAATATTTCCACTTCTTGACCTCAAATCACTACTACCACACTCTCAAATATCATCATCCCACAACATCTTATATGAGGTCACCACCTCATAGCTCTCCTCCTTCATCATATCCTTGACATCCTCATACTCCACCTCCTCATATACCATCGCCAGCAACATAGGAAGGTTCAACACCACAACATCAACAAGAGAATGCTACTTGTGCTACGAACATACATAGAAATGATAATGTCCATAGGTTCCCACCACAATCTCAAAAACATTATTTCTTTAGGAAGGACCCCAGGTGGAAGTGTAACACTCATGAACCTACCACATAATCCGAACTAGCACAAGGCCAATATGATGTAACAACCTCCCTAACAAAAACGATGTCTCCTAATCATACACAAAAGCCAACACCCATTGCCACTCCAACACAAGACATAAACGATAAACCTATTTTTGTGGAGAGACAGAAGAATCCATGCATCACCAATAATGATAAAAGATGTAATTGTGGGCTAGAAGTTTGAGATATTAACATAACCCCTATACTGATTCAAAATAAATTTCAAGAGCAAGTGTGTGAGAAAAAGCTAGTTTAAGCAGTAGCTGCTAAACTAGAAGACACCGAGTGGCTTGAAAATGATAATATAAAACTATTTCAAAGATGCATGGAAGTAACTAATTTGCTTATTAGTTCTAGAATTTTTTGATTCTTCATATGTGATGAGACGCGACATGCACTAGGCCGCGATATCGCGTACGCGATATCGCATCCCTCCGTCATATCTATAAATAAGAGGCGGCACTCCCTTCATTTCCCAATCCTGGCTAGAAGTAGCGAAGCTCTGGCAGATTGATCACTCCAGAGTTAGAATTTTTCCCATGTGCCCGCAGTAGGAGTCCTAGAGTGAACGGCTCTTTATTCGAGCAGCTTGTAACCTGAACCCAAGTTGTGTACGGCAATAAAGA
>MNCI01028288.1:49037-81056 GCA_015680685.1 Gnetum montanum | reverse complement strand
AGTAACGATTAGCGTTTGGTAAGCCACAGTTGCATAGTTCAGGGTGTGTCCGGTAAGTGGGAACGGATGCTGACGCTAGTTAACTTAGACTTAGGACATTAGTTAGAGTTAGCTTAGTTTCTCAACCCTTTCCCCTGATAGCATAGAAGATAAACCGAAAAATACCAAAAAAATCACATACCTCAGACTTGCTTAACCATACACCATGACACTTACAAGCAAGCCTGGGAAGACAACGAATGATTAACCCTAAGTGTTTCTTGTGGTGTTAAGGCATTTAGTCTGTGGAGTTCGACCGGATCGCGCGTGCACGCTCGTATTCGTATGGTTGAGTGTAGGGGTACCTCGCCACTCATCAATATGTGTTTCATTTCTTAATATTTTTTCTTTTCTTTATATTTTTCTCTTTTCTTGAGTTATTCTCTTTATGTTTTTTAAAATATATTTCATGTTTTTATTAATAAAATTGCCAAGTCGTGATGTAAAAGTCAATGCTATGTGTTGGGTTTTTGTGCTATGCTATCAAGAAGATTGGGTAAGTAATTTTGTAAAGTAGTGAGCCACCTCATCCATCCCTCCAATTCTCTGAATGAAAGGTCTTTATCATGGAAACAATTTGGTTCTTCTTTTTTGAAACTAAAATTCATCAATGATCATTGTACCTTGAAAAAAGAGGGAATGACCAAGTAGGAATGGTAAAGGGTGTGACCTCAAGGGGACTTTTTGGGTTCTCTTCTTGACTTTCGTCATGTGGTTTATGTCTCCTCTTAGAATGTATCATCACTCCTTCATCAACCAATAAAAAGGAAGCTCTATCTTTGTATGGTGTGGTTCTTATAAAAAAAAGAGAAAAAAAAATAAAAAATACAAAAAAAATTAAACAAAGATAATAATGGAAATTCAAAGCACATCCCTAAACACAATAACAAGCTGTAAGCATTGGTTATGGGGATGGAAAGACATGTTAACCATGCCTGAAGGTGCCCCTATAACTAAGGCCCTTTCTTCCTTCTTCTCTTTTATTCTCTTTTTAGAGTGATGATCATTCTTTGAGGTGGTTGTGGACTCATGGTGGTTGGCAGGATGGAACATGTCAATGCGAGGTCATTGTTCATGGTATGGACTTGGTCTGAACTTGGACAAATAGGTCTGTTGATCATTTTGAACACATTTTTTACAAGAACCTGTTGTGGACATGGTCAATTACCTAACATCTCGATCTCTGCAATCCCTTCTCATCCCATTATTCACCTCACTACTGCATGCAGTTATGATCCTTTTGGTTTTGTGTAGTATAGTGCAACATCCTAATCACAATAGTTGTGTGTTGTTTGGAACAAAGGCATGGTCTACATTTAACTTCTAGGGTGCCCACAAACACCTATAAAAGTGGGCATGCAAGGGCATTATGGTAGGAGCTTGCTTTGGGAAGGGCCCACTTGCATAACTTTTGTTGATCATGGCTTTGAACTAACCTTCACATCTTCTAGAACATCAATGATGGTTTCTCTAAATTTATGCATGATTGTTGGAACTACTTCTCATCTGTTTCATTAATTTTTCCTACTTTTCTATTTCCATATCCATTTATATTTCTTGGCCATCTTCTAAATCAGACCTTTGGTTTTAATTGTTAAAAAACTTGTGTGCTTCTGGAGTTATGCTCATTAGTCATGGAGGCTAGGGATATCTGCTTTGAAAATTTTCTAACATCCTATTTTGAAACATCATGGTAACTAATAGTAATTGATCAAAATAATGCGAACAACTTGATGATTTTAGTTACCTCATAGCCTTGGGCATAGTATACTATCATCACCTTGTGCTTAAACGCAAACTAAGGGATCTGAACAGGGCTAATTATTAAGGAAAATTTACCAAAATTAATGTTGATCCTTTGGTGACTATAGGTGATGCAAAAAAGAAATTCCTAAGCAAGAAGGTCTTTTTGCCAGACATGAAAACAAATCTAATAGAGGGACAATGGAGGATATGTCTATGGACAAATCGTAGCACATACAAGACAGTAGCTCAAGCATTGCATGTTTGCTAGATTCATGGGATGATGAGAAGAAATTTCAATCCATCCTTCAAGAATGTTTTGCATAACTAGAGAAGCATCAACATAGCAATCAATGTTGGAAGTCTACCACTGCTAGCAGCAACAAAGAGAATCATCTTTAGTGGATTCCTGAAGACCTCTACAAATTTTGTAATCTTCAATGTATGTCTAGTCGTTTTGTCACTTTATCATGTTGTATGCATCCACTTGAATAAAATTTTGTAATGCAACACTTAGAGTTAGTCAATAATCCTATACCTTTCCAATATTATGTAAGGGACTTATTCCTCCTATTATTCACTCGAGGATGAGTTTTCATTTAGTCATGGGGTTATGATGAACGATGTTTTGTATGGCTTTGATATCAGGGCTCAGAGGTGATGTCAAATATTCAATATTGTGGCATGTGTGTTGGCCTATAATTATAGTGCTTGGATGCATGGTTTGGGCATTAGTTTTTCATAAGTTAGTTAATAGAGTAGCTAAGCTCTTGCAATTTTATTTCGTAATCTTACAAAACAATCAGTGAGTGCCTACAGAGTGGATATGAGTTAGTTATATGGACTTTTATTTAAGTGGAAATGTACCTAGACACATTGCATGAATGGCAATAAAATTGAGATTTATTCTTATTCATTGTAGCACTTTGACTTAGATTAGATTTACTTTCCATGTAATTTACTTTTCATGTACTTAGTTAATATTTCCATTTTCATGCATGTTAATGAATTGGTGGAATGAGTGCAACCAGTTTCAAGCATAAACAAATACTCGCTCAGTAACCCTAGCAATGTTATTGCTTAGTTTGCCCAACAGCATATCACTTGGTAATGCCAGTAGTGGATACGTGGGTTCAAGATGTGTATGACAAGTTGGGAACAAACACTCATTGCCTGTAGGCTAGTCTAGACTTTATTTTCCATTGTTAATTAGATTAAACAAGTAATTTCTTTACCATTATTAGGAATAGCTTAGGGTAGAACAACATCAATCGTCATATGCCTCACTTTGGACTAAACCATACATGATAAAGCTACCACTAGTTCAAGTGGGAAGATAGTAAACTACGATCAAGACATAACATTTTAGATGCACAACTAGTCCCATCTATGGAATTTAATCAGATCATGTGTGAACGCTTGTGATTCATATAGTTGGGCATAGAGGTACCTCGCCCCTTATCAGTAAGGATATGCTTGATTGCATCAAAGGCCTCTTAACATTTTTAGTCTCAGTTGAAAGTAGTGGGTTTTTAAATAGATGAGATAAAACATGAAATTAATTAGTAAGATTACATATGAAATGGTGGATTGGTTAGAGATAACCTTGCACGATGTAGATGTCTTTAAGGTACTTGGATGGTAAAAGGTTCAAGATTTCTTCGACCTTATTAGGATTTACCTTAATACCATTAGTCCAAACTAGGAATCTTAGTATCTTACTTACTTTTACACTAAAAATAAAATTTTTAGGGTTTAGACAGAGGGTATATTGATTACATTGATCTAAGACTATGTTAAGATTAGTCGGGTGACCAAATGCTCTAATAAATTTAACAATTAGATTATCTACATAATCATTGATGGTTTCAAACATCATATCACTAAATATAAATATCATAGCTCATTGATATGTTACTCTAGAATCCTTAAGCTTGAAAGATATTATTGTGCAGAAAAATATTCCCAAGGAATCATAAAGGTTGTAAAACATTGATGTTTGAGGTTAATATGTATTTAGTTATAACTTGAAAAACCGTTCATGAAGAAAAGTAAAGCATGACTTGTTGTTGTGTCTATGAGTTAATCGATGTTCAATAACAAGAAGTTATTTTAAGTGCAACTTGGTTGAGATCACAAAAATCAATGCATATCCTAATGGCTCCAATTTTTTGGAAATAACTACCATGTTTCATACGCAGTCTAAATAGTCCAGGGCATAGGAAGCTAGTGTTGTAAAGTTTGGTGATCTCCTCCTTAATGGCTAAGGATAAATTGGGTTTAATTTTTCTAGCTTTTTGTTTAATTGGTTTGAAACCTGGTGGCACATTTCTACCATTACATGGAGCAACGATTTGTTAAGAAAAATTCAGTTCAGAATTTTATCCTAAAATTTAAATGGTTACTGCATTAGCAAGACTAGACTACCCTTGCAGCTACAGTGTATGCAAGTCGGAAGATGCAGACGATTTCAGATTTTGCAATGCTGTGTTGAAAATTCATGGAGTTCAAAAGGAATGTTTAAGCTTATTCAGAGACAAAGCTCAAAGCTCAATTGAATTTGAGTGATAAAAGATGAAACCATGGTTTTGAGCTCATTATCTCGTGAAAAATACAAAATTCTTTTGAAAACATCCAATAATGTCCGTCAAATTCAAAGCAGGAAATTCGGTACCGAAACATCTCGGCTTCTTTTATCTGTTTACATTCGTCATCAAAGATATGCCAGAATTGTTCCCTCAGTACTAATTGGGAAGGACGATGCTGGTTCTCATCATTGTAGTTCTGATTCCGGTAGTACACAGGTAGCAGATCATCTTAACCAAGAGAGAAAGCAATTGGGCATAGAAACAATGCAGTGAATTGCATCTATTGAAGTACTTGGAAAAAGACAGTGAAATACAATATGCATTGGTTTTGGAAATTGGTGAGAAGAGCATGTTGGTCTTTGTTCCTAAGTAGGTGATTTATTAATAAAGAGGATAAAAATGAAAATGTTATATTGCTATTGGAAAAGGATGATCAAGCAACCGACTCTGATGACAAAAGCAAAAGGTCAAAAATACATGCTACGATATACATCTTCTCGTATCACCATACTTAACAAAGATGGAAATAGTTCATACAAATTTAAACGTATGTCACATGTAAGGGTCCATTTAAAAGCAGATATTTCTCGAGCCCGTTTGCCCTCACTTTCAATACAACTGCTTAGTGAGAAACATCCTGCATCTCTTGCTGCCCGAGGGCAATATTGTGGTATTGATTTTTGTCATTCGTTTCCATCAACTAAAAAGGAACGGCGTTTCCTAATACACATAATGGAAAGTTGGATGAAAAGCTGGGACAAAAGAAAGCAATATATAAAATGGATGGGTTGGTAAGCAACAAAGGTACCCATGATGATTTGCCTTCGGTCAATGCTGAAAACATTAACCAGATTTATGAGAAGGCAACAATCTATGAAGCAATGGGTGATATGGAAGCAACACTTCTGCAATGTAATCTCTGCTTTTGCACATTCAGAAACGTTGCCATCAACTTGGGATCAACTGGTAAATGCTAATGTGGATACATCTCTTTGAGGACCATCATCACTGGACTTGCTAATGGAAAATCTTTGGATACCAGCAGAGAACTAGCAGGAGCTATCCTTAAGGAAAAGGTGGTAGAAAACAGTGTTTCAGCTACCGGTATTTGTTCAAGACTATGCATCAAAAGAATCTGATTCGCGGAAACGAGGAATCAAGGATTCCTGATTCTGAACGTGTTTGGGTAGGTGTGCCCAAGGAAAAAGTGGGTACGGGTTTGTGCCCAAGGAAAAAGTGGGTATGGGTTCATAGCCGGAGACGTGATAGAGAAAATTTAAATATATGAGTTTTTTTTAAAATTAAATTTGCAAAGGTATGGAGGGCACACAATCCATTTCCTTGGAACCAAACATATAATTTCTGCAACAACCAAAATGATAGCAATAAAATGAAATCCTTTTGTTACTCAATCCAATATTTCCAAAAATGAAATTAAGCCTCAAGCCTCAACCAAATTTATAACAAATCAGGTCTGCTAATACTTTTGTTCAACGACTACCTGTGAGTAGCACCCTAGGGACTACCTGTGAGTAGGGCCACGTTGAAGATGACCGTATTATAAGAATACACAACTTAACTAAACTAGGCACAGCCCAGTAACTCATCTCACCTATAATGATCCAAAACCTTTCAGACGCTGGAAAATCAGCACTAGTCATGATGAAGGGGAAAGTAAAAACAGAGCACCATGAGCTTGCATATGGCCATTGTCCATGTGATGTGCTGATGGGCTTTTGCTTTATAAGGAAACAGATTTTTAAAAAAGTTGAACAAGCATCCATCTGTCATCATGTTCATGACTCATGACCCATGACGCTGACACTTTTGTTTTTTCTTTTTTAAGCAGAGATATGAGAAAAAAGAGCAAAAACCAGCAATGAACAATAAACACGCGAGAATGTGCCAGTCATGGCGGAACCTTTGACGCTCCCAAAGCCAGGCGAATCCATGCAAATGCAATGTTTTCCTCGCACACCCAGTCCAAAACTTTCAGTATGACCCATACTTGCCCCTTCGGCCATCGGTTACCATAGTAGCCCTTTCGTGATTTCCGTGTGTTTGTTTATTTATTCGTACTCCCTTGTTTTCTGTGGTCCGTCTGCCGATGCCATGAATCTTGATTGCTTGCTTGCCACTTAACAATGAAATGAAATTTTTGGTATGATTCAGAACAAGAGAAGATACGTAAGATTTTAATGCACTTAACAATGAAATGAAATTTTTGGTATGCTTCAGAACAGGAGAAGATACGTAAGATTTTAATGCAAAATGCAGACATCGCAAGAACTAAAAAGGCAATAACAATACGAGGCAACGCAAGGCAAGGCGACCATATCAATGTATATTTTCAAATCCAGAGAGAATTTCATTGGAAATTATGAAATACGTACCCACTGCGATGTCAAAATTTATAGGGAATCGCAAATCTCTAGATTCAAGATATCTGCGTTCTGCCTCAAATAATATGGAAAGCATGCAAAAAAACAGAATTTCAAAAGAAATGCAAACTCGTGAAAGAATGCAAAATCTTAGGCAATATGTTGGATCAATAAGCTGTTAAAAAGAAAATAAACCAGAAAGACGTTGAGGATCCAGCCATACAAATTGAATCCTTCAATCTCTTTGTGCCGCGAGGTTTTTGTTGGGGTTGATGTTTCTGGGCATTGTTGATGCATAAATTTTGGTCATGCCAACACCGGAAAAACTCGTTTGAGGAGACTATTGCCTAGGGCGCTTCCCGTATGGGTACGGAAACCCGGGAATAGTCTTAGCTGGAGAGAGCCATGTAAGTGATAGAGAGATAGAGAGAGAAAATACAGATAGAGATAGAACAAGGAGAGAGAAACGGACGTCCAACGTCCAAATTGCTGTGAAAATAGAAGAAAATTTGCTGACGCCCAACCGTCTAAATTGCTGTCGACGCCCAACCGTCTAAATTGCTCAGAAAAGAAAATCTGCTGACGCCCAACCATCTAAATTGCTGCTGATGCCCAACCGTCTAAATTGCTGCCGACGCCCAACCGTCTAAATCGCTGCCGAAAAGAAAATCTGGGAAGAGAGAGGGTTTAGTCCAAGGCTTCATGGCCCTGGCCTCATTGGCCTAGGGCTTCCTGACCTGACTTCTCCTCTCTGCCTCCCCTTCCAACTCCATGACCTTGATGGCTTTTTTATAGCCAATTTTAGGGTTAGGGTAACCGATCTTTTTTTTTTATTTTTTATTTTTTTTATTTTTTATTCTTCTATCTTTTTTCTTTTTTTTTTATAAAATAAACAAAGGCCCCATGCCAAGCAAGCATGGGCGTGTTGGTATCAACAGGCATGAATCCAACGTTGTTGATCATGGCACTCCAGAGCCCCTATGCTAGTTGAAGAAAACCTCCGTAACATCAGCAAGCGAGCAGCCCATAACGATAGCAGTGGAGGATGATTGGGAACATTATGGAAAAGTCATAGCTGCCGGCCTTATTCCCTACCTCAACGCCATCGTGGAGGCCGCCTACGCGTCGGTGTCAGCCAAAATCCAGGCCCAGAATGGTGCTAGTAGTTCTGCTAATAATGGGGATGCTCCCATTTCCGTTGAGCCTGATGAGATGAGCTGCGCGCAGTCATGGGTCTCCTCCATGATTGCAGAGATTGATCAATTCAGGCCCAAATCCAAGTTCCTGGAGCCTCCTGGTGCAGTTTCGTCTCCTGCTTCTGGTTTCGAAGGGAGAGGATCTCTCGAGGAGGAACTTGAGATCCACACTGTAGACGCTAAGACTAAACCTGGCCCGAGGTTTTATAGAAGCATTGCCGAGCTAGTAAAGCTTGTGGAATCCATGGTTCATCCTTTGTCTATCTCAGAGAAAAAAGATGCGTTCGAAGGGATTAACGCAGAACTGAGCCGATCTGACTGCAGGCTCAGGATCCAGCGACTGAGCGGCATGAAGGACAAGCTCCTGGATTTCAGGTACCGTGTCTTGGGCAGTTCTGGAATTTATAGGGAAGTTGTAGCATGCCTAACCCACTAACACACTTTATGCATTAATCAATGCATAAAAGTGGCCACTATGTTCACTAATGGGTTTTATAATGCATCAATGTGGTCTTTATATTTGGTAAAGTGGGCATTGGGTATTGATCATGTAGCCTATAAATTCATTCTTGACATGAGAACAAAGGTACCATAAATCACAGCATGATTGCAGTTCAGGTGCCTTTCACAAACACTTGGAAGTTGCATACAACATTGTTGCAAAGCACTAGTGTAAAAGAAGAATCTGAACAAGATTAATCGAAGGCATCAATGGTTGGAGGTCAATTCCATTTGCTTCCGCATTCTGTCCTTTGGTTACTTGTGCATTCTCTTTTTTCTGCACAATTTTTTTTCTTACATTTTATATCAAATATCTTGATGTAGTTTTTGAGGATGGTGCAATTTGGAAACAGTGTGTTTTTTTTTCTTTTTAATATTTTTGCACTTTGTAGTTTAAGGAAGATCACTTGCTTTTGGTTTCTACTTGGTAAAAGAGATTTCACTCTCACATTTTATTGCATTTTTGTGCACTATAAATCTAAAAAATAGAAATCATTATTGCTATGGCAATAAGGATATTTTCTTTTATTGTTTTGAAGAGCTATTGTGGTTGTGCTGTCTACAATTTTTCTTCATGCGATAGTTTGCCATCTCCATCGTTGGCCTGCAATAGTCTTTCGTTATGTAAAGGTTTTCAAAAGTTGAGCACGAAAATGATAGCTTGCAATGTTAGTGGCTCAACTTAAAACACTTGAGGTTGAGATGTCAGAATCTTTCCTTGTGCACTATATCTTAAACATGCTCCCACCACAGTACGGACTCTTTAAGATTTCTTATAACACACATAAGGAAAAATGGTCAATCAATGAACTAATAACTATGTGTGTGCAAGAAGAGGGAAGACTTGCTATGGAAGCGAAAGAAAGTGTGCATCTGGCTACACAAGAAAAGAATAAAGGACAAGCCAAAGGTAAGTGGAAGGTCAAATTGCCTGCACAAGTTGATATTAAGAAAGAATCCATATGTTTTTTCTGCCAAAAAAAAAGGGCACATAAAGAAGAATTGGTCTAAATATCAAAAATGACTTGAAAAGAAAGGTACTCAACTCTCACTTGTTTTTTTTTTAATCTAATATGGTTGATGTTGGCCATGACACATGGTGGATTGATTTTGGTTCTGCAATCCATGTTACCAATTCCTTGCAAGGGGTGAAAAACCTAAGGAAGCCAGTGGGAAGTGAGTCATGCATCTATTTAGGCAATAAGATGCGCTCACATGTGAAGGCCATCAGAACATGCATATCAATTTTAAGCAATGGTTTTATTTTATAATTGGAAAAGACATTTTATATTATAAGTTTTTCAAGGAATTTAATTTTTGTTTCAAGGCTTGTATCATTGGGATTTTCCTTTATTTTTTCAGACACTATATTCAGTTTATATTATAGACCTAAACTTATTGGAAATGGTACATTGACAAATGATCTTTTCAAAATAAATTTACAAAATGAAACTTTGTATACTGCTATGCATGTTTATACTAGCATTAAGAGATGTGTTATGAATGACGAATCCTCTATGCTGTAGCATCATAGATTAGAACATATATCTATTGAGAGAATAAAGAGATTAGTAAATGATGGAGTACTTAGTACTCTAGATTTTACTAACTTTGACAATTGTGTGGACTGCATAAAGGGAAAGTAGACCAATATGTCAAAGAAAGGTGCCAAGAGGAGTTCTGACATGTTAGAGATCATACATAAAAATATTTGTAGTCCAGATATGGATGCGTATGGTCAAAAGTATTTCATTACCTTTATTGATGATTACTCATGATATATGTATCTCTACATGCTTCATAATAAGAGAAAAGCTTTAGATGCCTTTAAGGTGTTTAAGGCTAAAGTAGAGAAACAATGCAATAAGGAAATAAAGATAGTGAGATCTAATAGAGGTGGTGAATACTATGGTAGATATATTGATGATGGACAAGCACTTGGTCCATTTGCCAAGTTTCTTCAAGAGCATGGGATTGTCACCTAGTACATTATGCTTGGTTCTTCAGATCAAAATGGTGTCGCAGAAAGAAGAAACTAAACATTATTAGACATGGTGCAGACTATGCTTAGCAGCTCCAAGCTTCCTAAGTTCTTGTGGACTAAAGCTCTCAAGACAATGGTGTATATATTAAACCAAGTTCCAACCAAGGTTGTCTTAAAGACACCATTTGAATTATGGAAATGTTGGAAACCAAGTTTGTGACATATATGCATTTGGGGATGCTCGTTTGAAGTAAGAGTCTATAATTCACAAGAAAATAAGCTAGACCCAAAGACCATAAGTGGGTATTTTGTTGGATATGCTAAATAGTCTAAGAGATACAAATTTTATTGCCCATCACATACTACTAGGTTTCTGGAATCAAGGAATGCTAAATTTCTTGAGAATCACTTGATTGGTAGGAGTAGTAGATCTTGGAACATTGTTCTTGGGATAGATCATATAGATACTCAACCCACTATTTCAAATGATAGATTGATTGTTGTGCACAATATGCCTAGAGCACAAATGCATACTAAACAATAACCAGTCATTGAAGTTCCACAAACTATTGATTAAGAAGTAGTAGATCTAGCTAAACAACAAATACCAAAACTAGTTGAATAGCCTATTCAACATCATGATCCTCAAGAGAATGATGAACCAAAATTAAGAAGATCTACTAGAGTAAGGCGATCAACGATTCCTAGTGACTATATGATGTATCTATAGGAATCTGACTACAACATAGGAGTTGAAAATGATCCCGAAATGTTTTCACAAGCAATGAGTTATAAGAAATCTAACTTGTGGTATGATGTCATGAAAGATGAAATGAACTATATGTTATCTAATGGAGTTTGGGATCTTGTCAAGTTTCTTGATGGTGTAAAAGACATTGGATGCAAATGGGTCTTCAAGACTAAGAAAGACTCATTGGACAACATTAAAAGATATAAGGTCTGACTTGTCACTAAAGGATTCACTTAGAAAGAGGGAATAGATTACAAAAATATTTTTTCTCCTACATCTAAGAAGGACTGCCTTTATGTTATCATGGCATTGGTTTCCCATTTTGATCTTAAGTTACATCAAATGGATGTGAAAATAACATTCCTAAATGGTGATATAGAGGAAGAGGTTTATATGAAACAACCTCAAAGATTTTCCTCTAGTGATGGTGAGCAATTGGTATGTAAGCTCAAGAAATCCATATATGGATTGAAACAAGCCTCCCGTCAATGGTACTTAAAATTCCATGATATAATCACTTCATTTGGTTTTAAAGAAAATATCATGGTTCAATGTATATACCAAAAGGTCAGTGGGAGCAAAATTTTTTTCCTTGTTCTATATGTGGATGATATCCTTCTTGCAACCAATAATAATGGATTTCTATACAAGGTGAAACATTTTCTCTCTAACAATATCGACATGAAGGATATGGGTGAGGCATCTTATGTCATTGGCATACAAATCCATAGGGACAGATCTAGATGTATTCTAGGATTGTCATAGGACACCTGTATCAATAAAGTTTTAGAGAGGTTTCAGATGAAAGATTGTTCACCAAGTATAGCACCCATTGTGAAGGGTGACAGGTTCAATTTGAACCAGTGCCCTAGGAATGATTTAGAGAAAAGTTAGATGAGCAACATTCTATATGCTTTAGCTATTGGAAGCCTTATGTATGCTTAGGTCTACACAAGACCTGACATTGCATTTGCTATGGGAATGTTGGGAAGATATCAAAGTAATCTAGGTATTGACCACTAGAGGGTTGCAAAGAAAGTGATGAGATACCTTCAAGGTACAAAAGACTACATGCTTATGTATAAATGAATTGACTCCTTAGAGGTGACTGGCTACTCTAACTCAAACTTTGCTGGTTGTGTTGATTCATGAAAATCAACATCTAGTTATGTTTTTATGCTAGCTGGAGAAGCTATATCCTAGAGAAGTGGAAAGGAAACTTTGGTTGCTACTTCTAACATGGAGGCAGAGTTCGTTTCTTGTTTTGAGGCTACTTCACATGGTGTATGGCTAAAGAGTTTCATTTCAGGGCTTAGAATTATGGATTCTATATCTAGGCCATTAAGAATGTTTTGTGACAATTTATTTGTTGTCTTTATGGCTAAGAATAATAAGAGTGACAATTGAAGTAAACACATCAACATCAAGTACTTAGCCATAAGGAAACACATTAAGGAAAACAAAGTGGTCATTACACATATAAGCACTAAATTAATGATAGTTGATTCTTTGACAAAAGGAATGCCACTGAAGTCATTTAAGGATCATGTAGTTCGAATGGGACTTGGTTCCATAATGTACTTCATTATACATACAACTTACAATCTTAATGAAACTCTTATTCACTTGTGCTATTTTCTCATATGATTTGCGCATATAGTTATTAGAGAAAATACACGTGGTAGGACCTAGAATGAACATTGGGTTTATTCATAAAGTTAAGTTACCATATAAGGAATTATGTTTGAGAGATAATGCATTGTAATACATGGAAGATAATACTCACATTAAGAGAAACTATTGCCATGATTCATGCACTTATTTCTTGAACTTTGGACTTATTAAATATGGAGACCAAGTGGGAGATTATAACATGCATTACCCACTAATGCACTTTATGCATTAATTAATGCATGAAAGTGGCCACCATGCCCACTATCATGTTTTATAGGTTAATTAATGCATGAAAGTGGCCACCATACCCACTAACGTGTTTTTATTAGTTGGTTAACACATCAATGTGGTCTCCATATCTGGTAATGTATTTTTTATGCATGGACATTGGGTCTCTTATGGTAACTGATCTTGTGGCCTAAAAATTCATTCTTGATGGGAGAATAAAGGCACCATGAATCATAGAAGAATTGCAATTTAGGCCACTTTCATAAATGCTTGGAGGTTGTATACACCATCGTTGCAGAGCACCAGTGTGAAAGAAGAATCTAAACAAGATTAATCAAAGGCATCAATGGTTGGAGTTCAATTCCATTTGCTTCTGCATTCTGTACTTTGATTACTTGTGCAATCCAGTTTTTCTGCATAATTTTTTTTTTCTTCCAAGAGCTAGTTGCTATGCTCAATAGGCTGCTAAATATTTCCCTCTACTTCTAGAATTTTAGAGGTCTAGTCGTTTGCAAAATCAAGAAAGTGCCAATCTAATGTAAATAAGCCAACATTACCATTTAAACCCCAAGCAAGGGTAAAAGAAAGGAAAGGTAAAGCTCAAAGCTTAAGGGTTTTACATTTGGCTTTGATCTAGCGTTAGGCATTCCAATTATCAATGGCCATTCCTTCTTAGCAAAAATAAAAATTGAAAGAATAAAAATAACAATTAGCAGTGACTCTCATTGCAATGTTAGCCCACTTAGCTCTTTGTAGTTGAATGTTCAAAGGAGATAGACTTGTCCACCTATCCAACATTCGTATCATACCAGAAAACATCATGAAACACATACATGCACAAAGATACTTGGCTTAAGCATACACTATTTCTTTTGCTAACCAATCATATAGAAATGGGACATTTGGCTATTATACCTTTCATTCCTATAGAAGTTATAACTTCTTATGGTGGTTATAACTAAACCCCCATAATGTTGTAACTTACCCTAATTTTTCATAATGATTGTAATTATCCAAAAGTCACTATAAAAAGGTTTTAAGGGTATAATAGAAAGGAGCAAGGAAATCAAGAAAAAGTATTAAAATGGTTTGCTAATTGGATCATCAATTCAGTTGCTTTGTTTAAATGTTATGAGTTCTTTTCTTCTCATTTTTTCTTAGTTTCTTAGCTAATAGTTTAGATAGTATCATCTTAGTTTCTTAGCTAATAGTTTAGATAGTATCATGTTTGGCATTTAATTTTGGAATTTTTTGATTATTCATATAGCTCTATTTTTGTGTAATTCTAAACTTCTATTTGGTTGCCATATAAGAGATTATGTTATCTTTGAAAAGCATTTTGAGCAATTTAATAGTAATGTCTTTATAAAATTTCTAGTTTGAATCTAGAGGGTCTAGAAAAATATTTGATACTTTGATATGACTTGAAATAGCTTCAATTTTTAAAGTCTTTTCCTTGATAATTCAATCTTGAAATTCTCAAATTTTTCTAATAACTCTATTGTTTGCAATTCTTGACAACTATTAACTAGCCAAATAAAAACTTGTACTTTTTCATTTACAAAGCATTTTGGTAGTTTAATAAGAGTGTCTTTTACAAAATTTCTTGTTGAGCTCAGAGGGTTTCGATAATTGGTGATATTTTAGATTGAATTGGAATAGCTTTATTTCGAAGTGTTTCCTCATGTTCGATTTATCTTCCTTAAATGTTTGAGATTTCACACAAATCTACTTTCTTTTAGAATACATTAAATCTTGCTCTATTTCTAGTTTTCTTGTGGGCCTTTCTCTCTGGGGCAAATTAGGAGTAGATTTTCATAGAATTGTGCTTAAGTATTTTGGTGAAATTTTATTTGTTTCAAGTAATGTACTATAAGGACTATATAGACTAAGTGACTTGACAAATAGGAATCTTTAATGACTCAGTATTTGATAAGGTTAGCTACATTTCTATTATAATAGCCAATTACAGTTTCATACACAAATCCAACCATTTCAACATTCATAACAGAAAACACACATTTACTATTAGTTTGCTCTATTACCACTAAGTTTATTTGGAGGCATCTAGGCCTTGGTATTGCTAGAGGCCAGTAAGGACCTAAACCCAAGTTTGAAAGAACACCTTCATTTCCTGTGATCGTAGTCACAAGACGGAAGGACAACATTGGTAGTCCCAAACAGTTGCCAACAAAACCCTCCTCAAGGATGATTTTATGTTGAACTAAAGATGGATGCAAGTCTAGTATATCACCATATCCTAAGGTGATAGTGATAGAATGTTTTTGTAATATGTCTAAGATGACATCCTTAAGGGTTTTGAGTAAGTTTTCCCCTAGTTGTAAGGTTTTGTTCTAAACTTTATGCTTAGTTATGGCTAATTAGACATGAGAATCGCTAGTTAAAATTAGTTCCCAATCTAGGAAGGCAAGGTTAAATTGAAGTATTAGGTATTCTTCGATTACATCAAGAGATGATATTAATGATGCTAGTGGATTAGGTGATAGTAGATCAATTAAATTCTCATTGAGTAACCTAGGGATGTAGCCATGGAACCCATCCAGAGCAAGTGATTTATGTAATTNATCTTACCAGTCTGCTCCATGAAATGGCCAAATGTGCCAACAGTGAGGTCACGATTACATAAGGAAGAAACCAAAATTTGCAGTTTGGTATAGTTAAAATGGTGAATCTAGTTAAATTTAGGGATTAAATTTAATAAAAAATTATTATTTTAGTAGTATTTAACTTTATTCTTAAGGCTAGACTCATGTGGGAATGGATTGGGAAAATCTTAGATTTGTTTAGGTTTGCAATAGTTCAATTTCGGGGCTTTGTTTGGGCCATTTTGGTAGGCAAGGTGATGATGTAGAATTGTGATATGGTGACATGGTGATACTGAAATTGGCATAAGCATTACTATGTGTCATGTCATGTGAAGCATAAGGTATAAAAGGTAAAGTGGTGCTAAACTGAACATTTTTGCTCATTTGTAGAATTGACTTTTGCCTTGAGTCTCTATTGTTAGAGCATAATGATGCATGAATGAAGTAGAGAGGGAGTAGTACATGGTTAAGAGTAGGGTGTAATCCATAGTACATGGGAAGCATACCATGGAGACTAGAAAAGCATCAGCAAATCCAAAGCCAAAACTAGTTTTCTTAAAGTGAGCATTCTCACCCCTCATTTTCCATTTTTTACTTTTCATGTTTTTTATGAGGATTTGAAATAGTACAAGGGAAAATATCTAGTAAGGCTTAGGGTAATCATAGATACCAAGGTATTGAGTAATAACAACACTTGTGGATACTGGTGAGATTTGGTAGTGATGGTGATTGATGTTGGCAATCATTAGTGTGTATGTGTGACATGCACCTTGGCATGGTAGTGGAGAGTGTGGTGGTTTACAATGTAGGGAAAAGAGAAAAGATATTTTATTAGGGAGTGAGAATTTTTCATGTTAACTTTATACTAGATGCATGTGATGGTAGATGTTAGTATTCAAAAAGACATATTATAGTGCATGTCTAGGATTATGATTGTAGAGTGTAAGAATGATGTTGATGGTTGTTGCATCATGCAGGAATGGTATCGAAGGTACCAGAAAAAGTTCTATCTTTGCACATTATGTGTTGCTCACATATGTTGTGTAACATGCACCACAACTAGAGGTGATGATGGGATGAATCACATTTTTTGTTACCATTAGTCATGTTGAATAAGGAAAGACAATCAAACTTCTTAGTAGTCCCTCTCGTGTGGGTGGATATGTAGGAGAAAAAGCAGTAAGCTATATAGTAGGTCTCAACATGGTGGTAGATATAACAAAGAAGGATGGTGTTGATAGGATGATGTAAGACATGGTGAGATAAAAGAGTATCTACAAGCACACATGAGGGTTTCATGCATGGTGACGTAGAAAAGGAGCAACAAATGGTAGTGTAGGTAGTATGATAAGAGCTTGCATGTTGAGGGTTTGATGAGGACTATCAGCATGTTGCAAATTCAAAGTGCAACAATGATGAAGAGACTTAACACAAATTGGCACACAAAAAAAACACGCATGATAGCTAGCAATGCTCATGGATCACTAATGGTAAAGGTAGAGGATTTAGCCACAATGAAAAGAGGTGAAAAAAAGGCCTTTTGGGATCATGAAGGAGGTTTCTATTAGGAGTGCTAGTGACTCACATAGCCTACATCTAATTAGTGAAATTAAGATATTGCTAGTATGAAAAGTGCATGGTGCAAAGCCAGCATGACCAACATGCCACCAACATGGCTAGTATATGGCTAGTGCACTGAGAAAAGAGGGGTAATGTTGACACTAGTGTCAGCATCACTTATGTGGGTATGGGAAAAAGTAAATCTTAACTAAGTATATGAGATGAGATGACATTGATGCTGGGAAGGTGATGTTACATCACCAACACACTAGCATCACATGGTTAAACTTGCTAGAGAAATATGAGAAATTTGTAAGTTGGAAGATTAACTTATAGAATGCTTTGGACATGTTTATCAATAGATTCAAAGTTATACTAGGCTTCATGATGTTGTATTGTTATTTTTAATGCTTTGTAGCTTACGTTTTAGGTTTGGTCTACATGACCAGTGACACAACCAAGTAAAACTATGATGGGGGCCTATAACATGATGATGTTGATGCCAACATCATCGTGTGTTACGTTGCCTACCAACACTTTGTTAGTTTTTGAGCCAAAAATCCAAAATGAGGCTCAAGAAGACAAGTTTCAAACTTTTCAAGGAAGGATCTATTGTTTAGGTTTTTTTAACTTTTAAGGCTATCATGAAATGTTATATACATGTAGCCTTAGACTTGATTTTACATCATACCTTGTTAATTACTTAGCCTTATTCAAATGATGTTCATTTATGTTCTATGTACCAAGGTTAGCATAGGATACTTTATTTATTATATTGATAAATAATAGATTTTTTGTGATGTAATTCTATAGTTTATGCCTTGGTATATGGATACTAATTTCTAGTTTTGATGTTTAATGTCTAGCGATAATGTTAGATTGAGGCTGTTGATGATTGATCATATGTACTTCCTAGTTTGCAATATGGATTTTGTTGTTACAAGTAAGCTAGTGAAGGTTAAGGTAATTCCAATCATTGATGATGACTTACTCTATTCTCCATATATGTGAGTGAGGCCTAGTGTAGTGTAGTTTTAAGAGTTTTTCATGGAGAATTTCCAAATGTTAGTATGATCATTGCTCCCCTTGAGGATAATTTCTCATGCCCTAGAGAGGATTAGCCTAGGTATCAATCCATGGTTGTTGAGCTATTTTATCTAAAAGACCATTAATATTGACATGATTTTCGATGAGATTGGCATGACTTGGAAGATGCAATGGAAGGAGTTGGACTGATTATGAAGGAACTATCCACATCACATTGAAAGCCTATTCAGTCCCATATTATAGTATCTAGGTGAGTTGATATACATTTTCATGTTATGCTTTTTTCCCCTAAGTTTCATTTATTAATTATAACATGATGTGATTATTGATGTTATGTGCTTAACTTGTATGTCTATAGGTTTAAGGATCTCAATAATGGCAACTCATACCTAGAGAGTTTGAAGAGGATGATTTGTGAGATAGCCCGTTCAAATAATTAGTACCTATCAATACTCAAGTAGTTTCCTAATGAAATGGATTGTTCTAGGGCTCATTCATAGTATGCTACTCTTCAAAACACTGGTTTGATCCATGTACTTCATAAGAGAGATGATCTTGGCCTATAGGAGATGTGGCCTAAGGAGTCTAGAATCTGCTTGAGCCTAAAAGGTACCTCAAAAAAATATGCACGTAGCTTTTTACTATGCTATGTTTAGATGCCTATATGATGCCTTTATGTTGATGTTAGTGTTGAAGATGATTTTCATGTTTATGTTGATATTTATACTTCTAATATTTTATATTTTTTATTTATAGATAAAATTAAGACATTTAAGATGGTCTACATACTACTAGGGAACATGAGTGAGAGATCCTTGTAGGTAAATGTTCATAATCCTTGATCTAGCCATAAATGATTAATGAGTGGGTAGGGGAGGAAATACCTTCGTATTTTTGAGTAGATGCGGTTGATGTCCCTCTATACATTAAGATCACCTAACATCTCTCCAACAGATATCATTGCCATGATAAAATGTTATTCCAACCAACAACAATTATTTGTGTTCGAGGTTCATGATAAAGATGTGATATTATAGTAGAATAGATATTCATTGTAGTATTAGTTCATATTTTCAAATGGAGATTTCACTATCGAGAACAATGAAAATTTGTTCAAAACGAAGAGCTAACAAGTCAGGAATTGGGTGTAATATGTGGATAGGGATTAGAACATCCTTTTCTCTGGTAACTAGAAGTTCATTAAGGTCCGTCAACTATTTATTGAGAGGGTGTTATGTAGGAGGATTAGACAAAGGTAGATCGTCTTTCGTCAATAGCTAACAGTGATTTTTAACACCATAATGAGGGATGTTACCTATTATTAGACAAGCCACATAAATGAAAAGATGGTTAAGGAGTTGGATAACATTAGGTTTATTAATAGAAAGAGCATTATCAACACTGTGAATTTTAGTTTCTTGTATGCAATGATTGCTAAGAGAAGAAATTTCTTAGTGAGGAGGACTTTCCACCACCATTGTACGAACATGTTACTAGCAGCATGATAACCATTCTATTTTCTAGGAGAGGATTATTAGATGTCACACCTTCATTGTGGGAGGATGTAGTTAAGTCATCCATGCCAGATAGCATGATGTTGCCTATGAAACAATCTATCAATGATAATCTAATGCAGTGGATGGAAAACATCAAAGCATATGCTATGAGCATGCAAGATGATAGACAAGCCTCTAAAAAGATGTATGTGAATCATGTTCAGATTATGGATGCTTATGACTCTGAGGAGAAGAGGTTAAGAACAAAGTTTGCTATGGTGGTAGGGAGACTATATAAGCAAGAGTTATTATATATTTTTATGGTTTCATTTATATTTTAATTTACTTATCTTAATATACTTTTTTAGTTTTTAATTAGTTATTTACCTATTTTGATGTCCATGTTTTTTGTTAACAACTATCTTAAAGACATAAAAGAAAGTGGAGAAAGAGGTTTTAGCCAAAAATCAAGGGAGGAAGCAAAGGTTTGGGAAAGATAAGCTACTAGGAAAGTAGAAGAGGAGGACATAGTAAGGATATTATGAAAGGAATAAGGTGATATGGATTTAGGGGATGATATAGGCAAGGTTAACACCTTAAATATACAAAAGAAAATGGCTTTACTGATGAATTATTTGAAGGATCATGGACTATTAGAGTCTAACCAATTATTAGGTGATCATATAAATTATGGGTTGAATGATACTGATGATGATATGGTATTCTCTCTTGATAGGCTCTCTATCTTCTTACTCTCTAAGAAGGAGCCTATTTTCAATAAGGTTGGGAGAAAGTGGTTGTAGGTAAGTTATTAGAAGAGGTAAGAAGTCTTTTGACAAGTTAGGAATTTTTAGTTTTGATTTTCACTTTGTTATTTATGTATATTTTTATTTTATTTATTTGAATGTTTTTAATTTTTTAGATTTTATGCATATATGCTTATGTATATATGTACAGAGATAAGAAAAATGTTTTGGGAGAGCATTGATAAAAAGAAATGGATACAAGGTAGGGTTAATTTTTTTACAAAGAACTAAAGATTGTAACTAGTATTGGTAAGGTTGTTTAATTTCGTAGATAGTTATGATGGTCACGATTGGTTAGTGAGACAATGGATACATTACTTTTGCAGATGTTTAGATTTTAGTTAATACTAGAAAAGTGTCAATTGTAGACCCTAATTTCTAGGTTTTGGAATTTGAGGATCCTAATGTTTAAAAGAGGATTGATGCCTTATCTAGATATAAGGTGAAGATGACCTTTCTTACTATAAGGCATGCTGATGCCAATGTGGGCCTAATGATGGAGCTAGTACTTACCAAGAAGGATCTAAAGAAGGTGTTATCATAAATGGCAGTAACTACAAGAAGAGGTAGAGAATCTAAATGTATATTTGCATGGAATAAAAGTGGCATACTACAACCCTATAACTTTTTCCTATTGGTAATTATGGAATTTGTGTGATTTCTTGGTGGCTACCTATTGGTGTAGGATTACACCTCTACTCTAGGACTGTTTAAATAACTCGTTTTAGGTGGGTGCTGGTTTTTTATTCTACCAAGGCATAGATACCCCCCCAAATAGATTTTTCTAGTTTAAATGAGCTAATTATGGCTAAATCTATATTATTGATTATATACTTCAAAGAAAATGTTCGTTTTTCTATAACTATTAGCTTTCTCTTTTAGATATCCCTTAACATTATGATGAATATTAATATATTTTTACTCATTTAACTATAAATTATATATAGCTAAGATAGTGAATGAAAACTTTTTATAGAATAAGTCATTCTTTCATTTTGAGCTATATGCCAACAAACTTCACAAAGCTAAATTTCACAAAACTTATGCTAAATAAAACCAAAAATTGAGATCGAAAATTTATTCATGAAGCTCAAAATTGCATTATAAATGACACCAATTCTATGCTTAAATCATTTAGAATTAACACTTAAAGAATTTATCTTGTTCAATCAAAATAACATAAATAAGCTAAACCTTGGTGTTTTGAGAAAATAAATTATTTCAAAACCTATCATTCACTTAAATGTAGCTATGCATAATCTATGTTAAATAAGTAAAGAAACCTATCTATTTTTTATGTAAATTAGGAGAAAACTAAAAGACATAACCTAAAACTGATTGAAATGCCATTAAGAAAAATAGTCTTTACAAGCTTTTCCAAAAAGTACCTTCTATTCCTTCCTTTATTCTAAATTTACTAAAAGTCTTATATAGTACCTTTTGACAATGATGATAGTGATAAAATCATAGTTTAATTAATCTCACATTCTTCTCATAGAGTTGCAAACTATTAGACAATTGCTATTTGGAGCCCTTCTAGTGGTAACTATTGAGCTATCCTCCCATGATTAAGTAAACATTTTATGAACTAATTTAATGTAGTTGGCTCTGTGTTATCACGTTTCTTAATGATATCTTCAACTCCTGTTTTACTAGTGTCTAATTCAGTTATTGAGTTAGTTAGCTCAATTAATATAACTCCTATACTTGAATAAAACTATTCTAGCTTTAAATTGTTTTGATTAACCTCTCTCATTATTTTTGCAATTACCATCAACATATGATCTAGAAAATTATTTTTGAATGGTGGCAGTGCTTCTCTCTTTCTAGTAGCTATCTTAGCCAATTCTTGTGCCCTTTGATCTATTTGGATGAATATAGCTTTATTTTTCTTTGCTTCCTCTATTTCTATTTGGGTTTCTTGTATCCATTCTCTCTAATAATTAAATTTAGCAACTAGCTCCTAAAAATTAGGTTGTAGCAAACACAAGTGATCTAAAGCTCTTGTATTCTTTACCTGCTACAATTCTAAACTCATAATAGTTAGCATTTCTTACATTTATGTCATAGCTTGCTCTTTATTTTCTAGCAATGATTCCTTAATTATGATTATAGCTTTGAGCTACTTATTTACATCTTTGGAGTCCTTTACCTCTTCTCTCAATTTTTCTATTTCTTCTCTCAATTTGACTATTTCTTGCTCAATTTGGCCATTTTCTTGTGAGCAACTTGTTCCATATATTTGATCAAAGTAACTATGGTTTATGACATGTCTTAATGGCACATTACTAGCTTTTGACCTCTTGTTTGAGAATCGTCTTCCTTATAAGGGAAGATAACACTTGCTTCCATTTTTGACTTTGTTTTCAACGTTTGGTTGAGGATGATTCTTTCTTCTTTTTCTTTTACTTTGAAAGACTAAGCTTCTCCCTTTATCAAATAGCTTGAGGGAAAATCCAATGCTGTTAAAATAATAGTGAACTTTCCTCTTCCTTCTATTGGTGCTGCTATAGCTATTGTAACTTTTGTTGTTTAAGCTCTTGTTATTTTTGTTGTTGCTTTAGTAGTTCCTACTATTTTTACTCTTGCTACTTTTCAAGAAGATTTTGTTACTATTTTTCCTTGGTAGCTTTTATTCTTTTAATTCTTATTCTCCTAGCTACCTTTCCTCTTGCATATTAAGCATCATTAATTGGCTTTTTCATGGTCTTATAACTCTCAGGAAAAGTAATTTTCTTTCATTAAAGCTAAATGTTCCTCTTGGAACTCCCTTGCCAAAGGATGATCTTTGATTTTCATTCATTTACAAACCTCCAAAGTTGACCTATCACAAGCTGAAATAGGGAGCTTCATCGATAGACTTTTTCTCAACTACTCTAATGCTTCATTCTTGGCTTTATTAACCTTCTTATCTGTAGCTTTCTGATTTACCACATTTGTCTTATTAGGTTGATGAAATTTTTGAGTTTTTGTGACTAAATATATTCTTTTAGGAGCTATAGGTAAATCATATTACTCTTTAAATCTTTTAGCCATCCCTTTGAGATGTCCTGCATTGTTGAATTCCCAAAAACCAGATTTTAATTGAAAAACCTCATTATGCTTATAATCATGTCTCAAGGGGCTCTTCTACATTTATCTTTCCATTTCTAATGCTACTTACTATGGAACTACAAATCTTGGAAGTTTATATGCTTACCCTTTAAATTCTACTATTAATATTTGAGTGTAATGAACATGTAGAAAAATAACTCCATGACATGTATTCTTGGTTTTATTGATAATTTGCTAATCTATCTATGGTGGGAAAGCTCCTAGGATGGGCTTAAACAAATGAGAATTGATGAGAGCAGTTACTCTAGCAGTTATTCTAATTATTAGAGCAGTTACTCTAGTGGTTACTCTAGCAGTTACTCTAATTATTAGAGTGGTTACTCTAGCAGTTACTCTAGCAGTTATTCTAATTATTAGAGTGGTTACTCTAGTGATTACTCTAGCAATTATTTTAATTATTAGAGACATTACTCTAGTAGTTATTTTAGCATTTATTCTGATTATTAGAGCAGTTACTCTAATTATTAGAGTATTTGCTTCCAAGCCTATAAATACAGTGCCTAGGCAGAAAGTCTTTTAGTAGTCAAGTAGCGAAACTCTTGTAGTCTGTTTGAAAGTTAGAGTATTTTCCAAGTGCCCACAATAGGAGGTCTAAGTGTGGACAAATCTTTATTCAAGCATTGTGTACCTCAGCACACCTTGTGTACGGTAATAAAGATGAGCTCTTTAATTCATCCTTGTAGCACTTGAGATTAGTTTTCTTATGCATTTTTTTTATTTTATTCTCTTATGCATTTATTTTATTTTATTTTATTTTATGTACTTTACATTTCTATTATTAGCACAGCAATTCATTTTGATCAATTAAGCAAATCGTTAAATTACACAAGCACGACCACTTCAAGCATGCGTGTAATGCTTGGTAACCTAGTAACAATTAGCGTTTGGTAATCCCAGCAATGTTGCACTAGTTCAGGATGTGTACCAAGTGGGAACAGATGCTTGTGTTAGGATTAGTTGGAACTTAGTTAATGAGTAGTTAAGTTAAATTAGTCACCTAGTTATCTCTCTCTTTCCTTATTAGCATAGGACATAAAAACATAAAAGATATAAAAATCATATGCCTCAAGCTTACTTAACCATACAATCATGACATACAAGTAAGTTTGGGACGACAACGATCGATCAACCCATCCTTATTCCAAAACGGCGCATAAGCACTTAGTCCTTGGAATTCGACCGAATTGTGCGTGAAACGCTCATATTCGTATGGTTGAGCGTAGGGGTACCTCACTACTTATCATTGGCATCGTTGCTAGGGACTTAGTTATTTGTGCGCTAATTAGAGCATAGGAAATCATTCACATCGTTGGAACAAACCCTTAGGATTGATTGAGAAAATAATAAACAAGAATACATTGCACACTGAATAGACAAGTATGTCTCCTTCTTCATACAAAAGCACCTCACCGCCTAGGTCTGAAATAGGAAACAGTCGACGGCATAATACACATGACGTTGATCCACCCATCCCTCAACAAGTTTGAGTGGTATATATTCATCATGATGAGTATATACCAAACTTCACCTTTATCCTCCATCAAGAAGAACAACTACGTTGGTGAGACTTAGAAGGTAACATAGTGTTACCTCCAGATCATTCAGTCCTAAGCATGCTTCTTCATGCTCTCACACGAATTGGCATGCCGCACTTAAATGCAAAATATGTTTTGCAAACAATGACTTGAGAGAATACCGTTCCACAGAGGCACAATGTCAAAGGGACTTGCAACAGGAGAGACATCATAAGTCTTTGAAGGGTAAGTGGTCCCAGGATGCCCCACATGTCTTAAGCAAAAATGAGGGTGGTGAACCTACCTTAGGCAGTCACCCACACAATGATGTTCCTCCCCTTGACTTTGGCCAAGGGGTTGTGTATTAGAACCTTCATTCCACTATTCATAACCTAGGTTTTGATACCCATGGGCATAAAGGGTCTGAAAAAGGAACACAAACTCATGATAAAGGTGGACATTCTGATTGTAATCGCAATTTGGACCAAGACCGCAAAAGAGAAGGTAGCAGACACCGTCATGGTGACGATTCTCCTTCTTCTTCACCTTATCATCTCCTTCACCCTCTCCTTCAATATCTAGACGTATTCACAAAGAAAAAAATCATGGGGATGGAGGTATGCAAACTAGAATTCATAGATGAAATAGCCAAGAAAGGGGACGAGGGCACTCTAGAGAGTCACAACATAAAAGAAGGGAGAATAGGGAACAACATAGGCATCATAGACACCATGGACAAGAAAATCACAATGAACCCCTACTCACTAGTCAAAGTATGTTAGACATAACTAAGGTTGTTAGAATTCCAACAAGGCACTAGAAAGATAGTAGGATCAAGAGATTAGATATGAACAATATCCCACGATTTGAAGGGGGATACAACACTAATCCTCATAATCATTTACAAGCATTCCATGATGCATGTGCCTTACAAAACATAGAGAACGAATGGAAAAACCTTAAGTTGTTCCCACAAACATTAGTTAAAGAAGCGAAAAGCTGGTACCAGTCTTTAGAACCGGAATCCATTTGTAGGTGGAGTACTATGTTATAACTATTTAATGACAAGTACCAAACGTACTCCCAAGTGTCTAACTTGCGAAAGAAAATCCAAGGCTAGAAACAAGGAGGACATGAACCCTTGGATGCTGCCATGGACCAATATTATGCACTCTTACACCATTTTCTTGGCCATGGTTATTCGCAAAGGGATCAACTACGCCATCTCGTGGATGGGCTTAGGCATGAAACGAGAAGAACCCTTGGGACTTATGCCTAAGGAAGACTATCCGAGCTTAGGTCTCATCAAATTCAAAGACTATTGGAGCAAGTTGCTAAGAAAGAAGGTAGGCTACGAAAGAGAGAAAGTGTGGAAGAGTATAATTGAGATCCTTCCCTCTAGAAGAGGGGAGTAAGATTTTGTGAGGATGAAGAAGAGTCATCACTTAAAGAGATGGTGAATAGGAAAAATTTGCCTATCAAAAAGATGACATCAAAATTTTTGGCAAAGGTAGACCAAATTTGGGATTCCCTAGACAATAGATTTCAAACTGTTCTTAAAATAGTAGAGGAGTCTAGAGAGCAAGGTAGTGAGAAAAGAAAAAAGAAAGAGGCTGAACATGCACATATGACCAACCTAAGTTACAAGGGTAAGGGAAAAGTTGCCATCATTGAAGAGGTTGTGGATTCAGAAATAGAAAATGATAGTGGAATATGTCAATATGACCAACCTAAAGGATGTTGCCCTATAATCTCATATCTGCAAGAGTTTAGGGTGTATGCACTCAACCCATGATTGAACAACTGGCAAGCACCCCGAAGGTTACCTTACCCCCAAGGTAACCTAAGACAGTTTCACCAACCCTTAACGTATTATCCAAGTGGAACTCCACCACAACCGATTGAGCAATATCAATAGTGGCAGCACCTACAATCATGGGGAATGCCACCACCAAGGCAATAGTATCCTTACCCGTAACCTAACCCGTATGGATATTACGTGCAGCAGCCAATCTCCCTAGATGACTCTACTAGTTACATCACTCCTCAATCTCACTACCAAGCCTGTGAGTATTATTGGACTCCCTCTTCTAGGTACAATATTCCACAAGCATATCATCCTTCTCATCCGGCCGCATCTCTTCCACCAATAGCTCCACTAACACCTGCTCCAGCTATGCAAGGTGAAATCCCTACCTAGTCGTAACAACGTAAGACCACGAGGGCTATTAACTCTCAACCTACTATTGGTTCCAACAACCACATGAAGAAAATACCTTTCTTTAGAACCAATAGTCCAACCAAGTCCTTGCAATCACAAGCAGCTAATTCCTTAGATGCCTCAGTATCAATCAAAACTTCGAAGCCCCCTTCAACTCAACCATTGCACTTAACACATACGGTCATGCTAACACATGTCGTCACCAATTGGATCAAAGCTAGCCACCTTTCCAAGAAATTCTTTGATCCTGGGAGTCCTCTGATATACTTACAAATCACTAGAAATGTGTTGTGCAAGGCTCTTTTGGATTCAGGTTCTGGTGTCAACTTGATTTCTCAAGAAATGTACAAGGCCTAGAACTTGTCTCTATTGAAAAAGAGCAACATCTGTCTAGAGTTGGATGACCAATCCATCACTATCCCCTTGGGACTAGTGGAAGACATTGTTACCACTATTTTTGGATGGTCGTACCCAGCTGACTTCCTAGTGATTCAGTTGAACAACAGTAAGGGGGACTTCCCAATCATAATGGGAAGAACATGGCTAAACACCATCGATGCATGCCTACGAATCTATGATCTTTCCCTAGATATATCAAAGAAAAATACATTCAAAAATATCGAGAAGAAGAAAGTTCTATGCATCGCATACAATGACACAGGGTGTAATTACTTGCACAGGTTATGGTTTGTGCAAAGTTTAACATTTCCTACATGCAATCAGTGTGCACAAGTGATCAACATACAAAGATGCCTGTATGTAGCATCCACACAATAGGAAGGCACCCAGTGGTTGACAGTGTATCAAGAAAGCAGTTCACTCATATGCATGGAACCAACTGAGGGTTTGACTTACGCTTACATCAATAGCATAGATGCATTAGAGCAAGTCCACCACCAAATTCCAAGTTTTAACCTTGAAAATGTCAACTGGGGAAAGTTGGAAATCCCTGAGAAATTTAAGCAAGAGCCCCTCGGGCTGAAACCATTGCCCACCGGTATGGAATACACATTCCTTAAAAATATAAAACATGTAATTATCAACGCTAAGCTTGCTCCTCAACAGAAAGAAGAACTACTAAAGATAATTAATAGATGGTCAAAAGCCTTCACTTGGTCATATCCCGAATTAACTGGAATAGATCCTAGGATATGCCAACATAGGATTTACACCAACCCCTCCATGAAGCCTCGAAGACAACCATAGAGGCGTTTAAACCCAAAGCTAAAGGAAGCAGTCAAGGAAGAAATCGAACAACTTCTCAAGGCTAGGTTCATATACCCCATTGCTGATAGAGAATGGGTTAGCCCCTTAGTTATTGTGCCTAGAAAGGGAGGCAAATGAAGGGTGTGCATAGATTTTAGGCTACTGAATATGGCAACACTCAAAGATCACTTTTCATTGCCATTTTTTGACCAAGTCTTAGACACCATCGCAGGGCATCGCTACTACAGTTTTCTGGATGGATATAGTGGATATAATCAAATACAAATAGCCCCAGAAGACCAATCCAATACTATGTTCACCAATCCTTGGGGAATGTTTGCATACAAACAGATGTCGTTTGGCTTGTGCAATGCCCCTACAACATTTCAACGACTAGTTCTAAGCATCTTTCAACAAAAAATAAGAAATGGTGTAGAAGTCTTTATGGATGATTTCTCCACCTATGGAGCAAACTTTGATCAAGCCTTGGACTGGTTAGAGCAAGTGTTAAAAAGATGTGTAGAAACTAATTTGAGGCTCAATTGGCAGAAAAGCCATTTGATGGTCCAAGAGGGTGTAGTACTAGGGCACAAAATCTCACACATAGGGATAGAGGTAGACCCTGAGAAAATCAAAGTTATCCAAGGAATTACCCATCAACTGGAAATTGTCAAAGATATTTGGTCATTCCTTGGATATATTGACTACTATAGGAGATTTATTGAGAACTTTTCAAAGGCTTCCAAACCATTGGTGAAATTAATGAAAAAGGACGTACCTTTCGAGTGGACCAGGAAATGCAAATTAGCTTTTCAAACTCTGAAACAGAAGCTAGTAAAAACACCCATTCTAGAAGTTCCTGACTGGTTCAAACCATTCCATGTCATGACTGACGCATCCAACTATGCCTTAGGAGCCATACTTACATAGTTAGATGACCAAAAGCATCCTTATTACATCCACTATGCAAGTAGAAGTATCGTTGGTGCACAACTTAACTACACTACCATAGAGAAAGAATTAATGGTTATAGTGTTTGCACTAGAAAAGTTTAGACACTATGTATTAGGATATAAAGTATATATACATACAGATCATAGTGCAATAAGGTTCCTCATGAATAAGCCAATGGTAAGCCCTCATATCATACGATGGCTTGTAATCTTACAAGAATTTGATCTTATGATGATCCATCGTAAAGGCACCGAGAACGTAGTGGCTGATCATTTATCTCAGTTGCAATGGGACAACAAAGAGGATGAGTATCCAATTTCTAATTATTTTCCTGATGAATTCCTCTTTGCTGATGTAGTGAATAATCAATCACCCATGGAGACAAACTGGTACAGTAGCATTCTTACCTATCTCCTCACCCACCAAATACCACAAGAGTTAAACCTTAAGAAGAAACAATAGTTTCTTCACTGAGCCAAGTACTTTATGGAAATCAATGGGCAACTTTACAAAGTGTGTCCTGATGGCTTGGTTTGATGATGTGTTCCTAATATAGATCAACTGCGAGTTCTCCAAGATGCTCATGAGGGTCCTTGTGGGGGTCATTACACTGGGAGACGAATAGCCATCAAGATCTTGCTTGCAAGATATTATTGGCCTACATTGTTTCAAGACGCCCATCAATTCGTCCAATCTTGTGAGCGCTATCAATGTGATGGGGGAATGACTGCTAGAATGGAGGGTCTGCAACAATGAATCCAACCATTAGAACCCTTCAACATTTGGGGAATTGATTTTATGGGGCCAATTACACCAATGTCCAATGGAAAAGCCTATATCATTGTTTCTATTGATTACCTAACTAAATGGGTAGAAGTAGCAGCTGTTAAGGATTGTACATCATCTATAGCTACATGATTTGTTCAATAAAAAATCATAAACAAGTTTGGTGTGCCTCGTGCACTTATTTCAGACAATGGTACCACTGCATAGGTGCAGCTTTTCAAAAATTAATGCAATGCTTAGGGGTTGAACACAAACTGGCAACACCATACCACCCCCAAGCGAACAGTCAAGCTAAAGTCACCAATAGGGAGATTATGAAAATATTGACAAGAACTGTTCACAAGTTTACGCAAGACTAGAGCACTAAACTGAACGATGCTCTTTGGGCATATTGCTCCACATGGAAACTCCCTACGGGCTACTCTCCCTATGAGTTAGTGTACAGAAAATTACCAACGCTTCCCATCCAAACTAAGCTCCATACACTATCCACAGCATGTAACCTCAACTTTGACCTTGATCTAGCACAAAAAAAGTGGTTAGTAATCCTTAACTTACTAGATGAAAATCGACTAGCNGACTTCAATGGGATTCGATACATTTGTGCTTGACATTCTCTTGGGTTCTTGGATGCTTTTTCTTGGGTTTTTTACCATTCTGACATTATTCAAAAATGAGGAAGCTGAGTGAATAAAAATAAGTCTTTGCATGGTGTGGTTCTCACACAAAAAAAAAGGAGAAAAAGAGAAAAGTGAGGATTCAAAGCACACCCGTTAGAAATAATAAACCAATATGGGCTACAAGCACTAGTTATGAAACTAGAAAGACATGTTACCCATGCCTGAAGATTTCCTCTAACTAAGGCCCTTTCTCACTTCCTGCTTCTCCATCTCGCTCTCCTCAGAATGGTGGTGACTCTTTGTGGAAGCATTCTTGTTGCTTCAAGTGGATGGATTGGTCAAGTGTGTTGATGCGAGGTCACTGGATGTGGTTTGTTTGAGTCTATATTTGGGATGAGTTCTACTCAATCACATTAACCTTAAAATACACAAGGGACTTTACACAACCTTGTTCTTGGGATTCCATTCCATTCTCTCCTCTCCATCTTTCTTCCCATTTTTCCACCTCATTGCCAGTTTTATCATTAGTCTGTTTCCAAGTTGATGCATTATTTTTCTTTGGTGAATTCTTGTGGGTAAGTTTTTAACTCTTGCTTCCAAATGACATTCCTAGAGCCTACAGACTCTTTGGTTTGTGGGTTTGTCAGGGCATAAAAGGCATGAGCCTACTTTGGGGAGGACTCACTGGCATTCTTTTTTGATGCAATTTTTAATCTCTTTTCCTTAAACATTTCCTACAATCAATCATTTCTTATTTCATCCCCATCGATGGCATCCATTTTATTGGCATTGCCATTGTTATTTTTTCCATCTTTCTTGTTCCTCATATTTTTCCATCTTAAAGCTACCAGAGGTTCGCTCGTAGTCGTGGCGGCCCTGGCACAAATTTTTTAATTTTTTTCATTTTACTATTTTCTTAACCCCTACACCTTGGGTAGTCACCAATGATAAATCTCAAAACCAGTTTCTTCCATAACCACAACTCAGCCAATGCTCTTCATATC
>MNCI01028288.1:4547-48301 GCA_015680685.1 Gnetum montanum | reverse complement strand
GCTTGGTAACCCAGTAACAATTAGTGTTTGGTAATCCCAGCAATGTTGCATTGGTTCAGGAAGTGTACGGCAAGTGGGAATGGATGCTTGTGTTAGGATTAGTTAGAACTTAGTTAATGAGTAGTTAAGTTAAATTAGTCACCTAGTTATCTCTCTCTTTCCCTATTAGCATAGTACATAAAAACATAAAAGATATAAAAATCATATGCCTCAAGCTTACTTAACCATACAATCATGACATACAAGTAAGTTTGGGAAGACAACGATCGATCAACCCATCCTTATTCCAAAAGGGCGCATAAGCACTTAGTCCTTGGAATTTGACCGGATCGTGCATGAAACACTCGTATTCGTATGGTTGAGCTTAAATTTAACTAAGTTAGAAGTTCATGAATCTTTGCTAATCTATGTTGTAATGTATCATTCATATATTATATAGGGAAAATTTTTTTCTTAATTTCTAAAGCTACCTAGACTCAAATATGATAATCAACAACAAAATTTATTTCAAATCTTAAATAAAAATTCAAAGCTAAAATAAAAATTTTGTAAGTAAACATGAGCTTTGTAGATTTCAAAATGGTGTTCCAATATTCCCAAGCTTTAGTAAATTATGCTTGTAGAAGCTTGGAAACCTTTCCTGCCTTTGGATGTACCCAAAATATACCATTAAGCACTTCTTCATTATACTGTTAAGCTTCCAATTATGCTATATCAGGTTCAATAAGGCTTTAGATCTTATAAGCTTTTCTTATGTTGATATCAATAAAGTGCTCTATGTTTCGTCCAGAGAGAATCTTTTCCTTTGCATAAATAGTTTTAGTTATTAGGTGATTTACAGCATCCCTTATAATGTTAGCCCTACACCTAAAACCAAGCTTGTGGAGGCATGTCTTCTCATAGACTTCTCACCAATCATTCATTAACTCTAAAGCTTTGACTTATCATAGATAAAGAATCAAAGAACAAATTAATTCACAAGATGTGTACAATGAAGGAAATATTTGTGTAAATAGTGCTTGTCCTTTTCATAAAGATATTATCTATTTTGTAAACTTTTTCATTGTCAAATGAACATTGGAGTTTATACAACAACTAGAAAATGGCTTGTTGGAATGTCTCATTTGAGCTTGGGATGTCTCAACTACACTTAAGACATTTGCTGATTTCTAAGACATCTCACTTGAGATCTGAACTTTTCAATAGGGACATCTTCTATTTTTTTGGGATGTCTTGACAACTTTCGAAACATCTTCTTTTGACTTCTAGATATTGTGCATCCCTGTGACTTCTTCCAAAATCTTGCAATCTTGGTTGAGACTTCATTACTTCAAATTGACAAATCAGCTCTCATCTTGGTCTCAACATTCTATTTGTCTCAATCTCATCATGCTCTTATCAAGATCTTTTCTTTTCCAAGTATTACAAGATTTCACAAGCACATTTTCCACTTTCTCCATTTTCCAAGGTTTGTACATACTGAAAGGTCAACAATCTCCCCATTTTTGATGATGTCCAAAACTTGAGAAAATAGGTTAACATAACATCATATGATAAGTGAATAAAGGCAAAAACATTTGTATATATAGACAGAAGTATGTAGCTAAACTGCAAACTGAAAAACAAGTATCTTGTATCTAAAACATCATGTCAAATAGACAGAAGTATGTAGCTAAGAAGTTACCATGTATGTATGAAGGCTATTAAAAATACTCTATGAAGACTATATCCATAAAGATAATAATATTAACCAAGTCTCAAAAGATAGTCTTCACTATATAGAAGCATAATCAATAATGTAAATTCACCCCATGAACTTAACTCCAAACTCTCTACCCCTTTTTGGACATCAATAAAAAGGTAAGGTAAAGTACTTCCATTTCAAGGAGAGAGCAATTACACATTCATCGTGAAAATACTTGAAATCTACTCAAATCAAAGTCTCAAAAAGATCCAACATAAACTTGTACTTACATATTTTACCTTTGAGTCATTTCCAAAATCCAACACAATTAGAATAGTCCTATAAGACTCTACTTTCTCATTTTGTTATGAGTGCTAAAGTGGAAAGTCTTACTACTTGAATGGCTATGAGAGTCTTAGAAAACTCCCCCTACACAAATGGCCCAAAAAAATTATGATGGTTGTAGATAACAAACAAACTCCCCTTACACATGTGCTAGACTTCCTCTCAACTTCTCTGAATATAATGCATCTATTACTTGAATGTTATTTCTTGGGTTATTTTGCTCGTTGTAGAGATGCATTCTTGAATTCCATCAAATTGTGCATCATATCACTAAATATGCAATGTAATATCAAGATCAAGTATGGAGAACTTTGGAAAATCAAAGTCTCCCATCAATAGTACCCTTCAATAGATGGATTCCAAAATTCAAATATTTTTAACATAAGTTGCAATAGTAATTTCTGTTCATCCACTTGATTTTACCACTATTCATCATTTTTCCTTTTGAACCATTTGGACCTTGTGTTTTTGGTTCTTGATTCTTTACATTCTATAAAATGAGAGGACCAAGGTTTTTCACTATTCATGTGTTTTGATCCTCCAATATCTCTTATAGTTATTTCTTCATTTTGTTCTTCATGTCTCCAAGCTTTTGCACTCTACAAGTCATACCTTCTAGGCTTCTCTTAACTAGACCATATAGCCATGTTATTGTGTTCTAATGGTAATTCATAATAGGATTGTACATGCCCACATATTTCACAATAGATATACATAATATCTCTAATTTGAAATGTATATTCAAACCTGGGTTTGTTCCTCCATTTAGGTGATATCATACATGTGTCAGCTTGAGAAGCCTCATCCATATCTCCTTTTTTGTGCAAAACTTATGGCATATCTAGTTCTTCACAAGGCTTTATACCTAATGGATCACTGCACTTATGCTCATAAAATTAGGTTAGTAATTGAACTTCAGCCTTTACATTTGAGAGTTCCCTTTTTAGAGAGGAGCATATGGTATGTAGTTTAGTAATTTCATCTTCTTTCATATGTAGAGTTATTCTCATGTTTAAGCATAAATTTTGAAAAGAAATAACTTCCTCATGCATCATACTGTACCTATCCTCAATATTGCTTTTAGGCTCTTCAAAATCTTATGTGGAATTTTCATGAGCAAGAACCATATAGATAAGATGTGAATCTATAGTAGTATCATCTGCTTCCTCCTCATTATGTTCCTTATCCTAGCTTGAGTAGAGATTTTGTCTTTTCTTTTTAACATCAGATGGATCCTTCTTTAACCTACCAAGACTTGGACATTTGAAGGCCACATGACCTCTACCAGCACAAACCCAACATTTTATGGAAAATGCATTAAGATTAAAATTTTTGAAATGTTTACCTCTTTCTTTATCCTTGATGTCGGTTTGATTGAAGGTCTTTCCTTTCCATGCTAGCTGTCTCTGAACCCTTCTTAACAAGTGAACTAATTCATCTTCGTTGTTTACTTCAAGATCAAATAGATCCCTCTTCTTTGATGAGCTTTTGAGAGCAATGGGTTTTCTTTAATTTCACCTTCACTTATGAGATTCCTCTCATAAGCTATAAGTGCACTTTGAAGCCCTTCAAACTTCAAGACTAAGAAATCCTTAATCTCCTCCATAGCTATTACTTTAGGTCTAAATTCAAGTTGCAAGGTTCTAATCATTTTGATAATAACATCACTTTCAAATAAATCCTTTTCTGTCCCTCTGATAGCTACAACTAAGTCATTAACACTAGAAAAGTAATCTTTGATCTTTTCTACTTCTTTCATTTTTAATTTATCATATTTACTTTCTAAAACTAGAAGCTTGGATTGCTTAACAACATATGTACCTTCATAAGTAGCTTGTAGGACCTCCCAAATCTCTTTTGTACTTTTGCACTCAACTATTCTATTGAACTTAGATTTACTTAAAAAACAATAAAGAAAATTTTTAGCTTTGGAATCAAACATAAACTTATCTTTTTTGTCATGAGCCCACTTGCTTCTTGGCTTTGTAGCACTTGTAGAATTATTGATGAGTGGAGCATATTCCTCTAGGATGGATTCCTAAACTTCAAACTCCATGGATTCAAAGAATCCTTGAATTCAAGCCTTCCTATGGAAATTTAATCCCATCAAGCATTTTTGGCTTGGTGCATGATGTTCCTTCCATCATTCACTCTTGAGTTGTTACACTCAAAATTAGGAGTACCAAGCTCTGATACCACTTGAAGATCAATAACTTAGAAGAAGGATTCAATAATTTCCATCAATTAGAATAAAAAATACACATAAATGTATGTGGCTTCCCAACCTGGGTATGTCCACACTCAAAGGGTAGAAGCCTTACACATCTCTGAACTTTGTTTCTTCAAAAATGTGGTTTCAAGGATACCACAACCTTTACAAAGTTTGAGCTTTGCAAGGGGTGTTTTCACACAAAAACACACCCAACCCTGTAAGGTCCCAACAAGCTCAAAATATGGTTTCAAGGATTCTATAACTTGTATAATAACTTGAGCTTTGCATGGGGTGTTTTCTCTTAAGAAACATATCCAATTCCTCAAGGTCCCAACAAGCTCAAGAGATGCCTTCCCGTAAGAAGTTCATCAACCTCGCAAGGTTTACAAAGCGAGAAAATAAAGATCAAGGAGAGAATGTACTCAAATTACAAATTTCTTACCTTGAAGCTCTCAATATTCACAATACCACACTTACAATAGATAAAGAATTAAAGAATAAATCGATTCACAAGATATGTAGAATAAAGGGAATATGTGTGTGAACAATGCTTATCTTTTTCATAAAGATATTATCTATTTTATAGCCTTTGTGATTATGAGATGATTGTTAGCATTCGTACAATGGCTAGTTGGGATGTCTCACCAACTTTCAGATGCTTGTAGGTGGAACATCTCACTTTAGTTGGGATGTCCCACATGAGACATCTTAACTAGGATGTCTTAACTGCACTTGAGATGTCTGTTGTTTTTTTGGGACATCTCACTTGAGATTTGGACTTTTCAATAGGGATATTTTTTGTTCCTCTATGACGTCTTGACAACTACTGGAACATCTTCTTTTAAGTTCTAGATGTTGTGCTTCCCTGTGACTTCTTCCAAACTCTTACAATCTTGGTTAAGACTACATCACTTCAAATTGACAACTGAGCTCTCATTTTCATCTCAACATACTATTTTTCTTCATCTCATCATGCTCATGCTATTTTCAAGATCTTATCTTTTCCAAGTCTTACAAGATTTCACAAGCACATTTTTCACATTCTTCATTTTGCAAGATTTTCACATACCAAAAGGTCAACATTTTCTTTATCAAGATCCTATATTACATTTGGTATGATACCTAATTCTTCTAAGTTAACAAGTTACTAAAGTTGATTCCTAAGGAAGAAGTTAAAAAGAAATATCAAGCCTTAGCATCCAGAACAATGTCATTTGACCATATATCCCTGATGGAAAAACTACAACTACATCCCTTGATCTTAGAGGTTGATGAAAATTAAGTAGTTTTAAAGCTTACTTCTATTTTTTATTTTCTTATTTCTATTTATTTATTTAATTTATATTTCTAACTCACGCAAGGAAAATATTTTGGGTAATACAAGTACAAAAAATGATTTACCCTACCTTCACTTGGGTAACTAGAGATATGAGATGCACTTTTTGTAACCCTCATTAGGACTAATGATTGGCAGTTGGTAGACCTTTAATTCATCTCTTATCATTACCTAGAGATTAAGATAAGTTGCTGGTAAGAGAAGATTTATTTCCTTCAAATATTTTTCTCACTTATTATTTGATTTACAAAATAAGTGAGAAAACTTTAAAATATTCAATCCCATTTTAAAAAGGAAAAATCAAAACATTGGAGCATTAGAGCATGAAGGGAGCACTGAAGCCTAAAGAAGTATCATTAATGTAGATTCTTTTCAAGATAAATGAAAGCTAAAGAGGATAGTTTGTCATGCCTCTATTCCCAAAATGGAGCCATTCCATAACAAAGATGGTGTCACATTGTAACAAATGATGTAATTCTTATAATAAGACCCAAATAGCCTGTTGTAATAATAGGCATGTCTCTTGAGGTGACGTTTGAGAATTTGACCTACAATAATTATACTTAGAAATTAGAGGTTATGCTAGAATGGATTTGTGAAGCCAGTAAAAAGCTAAGTAATAGGTGCTAAGTGAAATGCAATAGAAAGGTGACTAGCCATCCCTTCTAGTCAAGTACAAGCTTGACCATGATGGCAATGTTGAATTGCCTATAAGGGACAGATGTTGAAGGAAGATAATCCCAAGTAACCCTCAAAACATGATCCAAATACATTATTTCTACCTTAATAAAGTTTACTTTTTCATTTCCATCTACATTTTCCCTTTCACATTCATTAACCATAATGTCAAATGTTACGTACATTTGATGCTTGCCATGACATTTGGGCATCGTATGTCACACTTTATGTTATGTTATGTTATGTTTTCTCTATGATCCTTCTTAGGCTAGGTTCTTATAACCCTTATGAAAGATTGCAGCTATTTGCTTATGATTTGGTGTAGGGACTCATGAACCAATGAAAAAAAGTTCCACAATATCAATATGATGTGGAAGACCAAGAACGATATCAATACCACTAGGAACATAATTTCATCAACAAATTTTTAAAGAGTTTTTGTAATTTTTTATTATCTCTATGATTATCAAACCATTTTTATAATGACATAAACTAGTAGAATCAGCTTTTTAATTGGCACTCATGTCATTTAATCAATTACTTTGCGTTACCTCATAAATTTTGTAATCGAACTTCATCCATTTTGTATAACTCAAAAACAAGTTTTAAGTCAATCATGGAGTTATGATTAATTAAAAAAATTATGTTCAAACATTGCATTAACACATCAAAATAGCCCTTGCTATGCTAATGCAAATGCATTAACTTATCATTTGTTTTTACTTATAAATACGTGTCTACCAACTTCATTTATGGCATTGTCTAGTCAATAGCGTAGAAATGGTCTTATAGTTTTATTCCATAAATATTATAATAGTCAACAAGTGCTTACACCATAAAATTTAGTGTTTTGTCCAATGCCTTATTCAAGTGGATGTACTTAGATGCTTCCATGAACATAAATAAAATTGACATTAATTTTATTCCAATGTAACACTCTAACTTAACTTAGATGTCATGCAATTCATCAATGTTATTTAGCATAATATTTAAGATTTCATAAATATTAATTACAATATAATGAACATGACATAAACTCAAACATCAACCTTGCATTTAACGTAGTAATCCCAATAGCTAGTCACTTGGTACATTTAGTAAACTATTAGTAAATGATAGTAGGAATTGATCATCCAAGTTGAACAATATTTTATGAGTTATAGCAAATTTGGAAAGAACCCAATTGCTTACATGTCATTTCAATTAATATATGGATAACTACAACACCTACCTATTGATCTTAAAATGAAAACTTTGAATGATAAATTAAGTTTGATATAACTTTGTATTTTGCATAAAAAAAAATATCTAATGAATTTGTAATTATTAGATAAGAATCATAAAATTTCTTTGATGAAGAATGTAAAACATTTCTCACCAAAGCATGTAATAACATCTACTTTCAAGAGTTTAACTTTAAACCTTGCAATAAAGTCCTTTATTTTAATCCATCACACTTAACTTATGCTAGTAAATTTTATTCAAAACAATTAAACATGGTAAGCATAGTTCCTTTGTTTAGTGCAATGTACATCTATCATCTAGATGAACCAGATAAAATCATTCTTACCAATAATCAACATTTGAAACAACATGAAGAATTTCAACCACCTACACAAGTTCCAAGCAAAATCAATCACGTACTACAAAATGAGATCTATTACATGTTAAGAACTTCATCCTCCTCCACTAAAAATCTTTGAATGTTGTGCTTTATTATTTGAGTTTTGTATAAATGATATGAAAATTTTTATCTAATTTTTAAAAGTGACTTATTATTCTTTATTTTATTTTATATTTACTATGTAGTATGAATTGTGATGGCTGTTGGACCTCAAACAATGAATAATAATGAAAAAATTTAGAGTACATTAGATCGTAAACATAGAAAAGAGAGTCCAAAGAAAAAGCCCAATAGTTTTGGGATGTCTTTTTAAGTTTTCATTATTACAATCAATCTTAAAATACTAGCAATAAAGAAAGTTATTAGACGACCAACTATTATCATTTTTAGGTTTTCCTTACATTAGTCTAAAGAAACATCCAAACATCATCCCCATCAATGCATTTTGTAATCCATTTTGCTAAAGAAAAACATCCTACTTATAACAATTAATGAGGCCAAGTGGTATGAATATTCCAATAACCTCTAGAAAAGCTAATAGCATTTTTTCATAATTTTTATCCTATAACATGCTTTCATCAACTATGAGTTTACAAATAATAATGATGATGCAAGAACTTTAGATGGGTTCAACGTTAAGTTTGATTTGAAATAAACATGATCATGTTGTCTAGTTGTTTCTTTTGTATCATCACCACTATACCAAACTCAAAATAGAGTAAAGAATTGAAATTAATTTCTATTAAGGACAACACTCTACTTGTAGGTAGGATAATAGTGAAACTTTGTAGTAAATGTATAAGCTTTATAAACATGAATAGCCTAGGGATAAGACTCTTGATTTCAAAGCTCCATGTCATGGGTTCGATTTTGGTGGGCAATGTTGAGTTATAAAGTTCTAATTGGACTATATATCTTGGGGTATACCTGTATTACAATTATTTCAGTGTTCCAACATGCCTTTGGAAAAATAGATAGTCATATGACATACTATAAGGAAAAGTATGCTATTGTTAGGGTTGCACAATAGAATAAGGTCCCTATCTTCTACCTAGCTCTGAAATTTTGGCTTCCAGTTTGACCTTTATGTTGACCATAAGTGGTGGTGGTAGTCATCATCAATTTTTGTTAAGACCACAAGTTGTGGTTGGCTCATGATATTCAACCATGGGTTGTGGTTAGGTTGTGGGCCTATTGAAACAAGAAAAAAAAAATAAAAACTAAGTAAACCACAAGTTGACCATCAATCATGGCCAAGTTGTAGTAGTTGTTTTAGACCTTTGTACTTCAAATCTTCAATCTGACAGTTTAACCATGAGTCATGATCTTTGTTTAGACTAACCATGAGGTGACTACAAGTCATGGTCTTATGAAAAATTGCAACAACACTCACTACAAGTTGTGACAAGGTCATGGTCTATACCATGAAGAAAAAATAGAAAACAATAAATTTGTGATTTTTATAGGTACGCAACTCGACAAACAAGACTTAAGACAACATCGATGATCTCTAAACATGTTATATCAAGCATTAATTATAAGAAAACATAAAACACATTTTGAATTTTCCAAATATATGCAACATGCACCAGAAACTTGAAAATATGCATAAACTCTTTCATTCAATCTTAATAAACCTTCAATGCATCAAGGAACTATAATTAAACATGGAAGAACACACACAAATGGCAACAACTTGGAACAAGCTCTTACATCTAGAGAAATGAGCTTTTACATCAAATTATAAACATGGGTCTAAAACCCTCTTTATACCACAAACATGCATGAAAGAATTAAGAGAAAATTAACATGAAATAGACATTTGGGAGTGAATCTCTCAATTTTTGACATAAATCCACCTCTTACTGCTCTACATTCTTTAAACAAAACATAAAGAAACATGCCACTAACTTAAATTTCTTATGAGAATATGAAACATGTAATAATTATGTGGAAAACATGTAAAATTGCATGAGAATGCAAGGAATTATACATATGAAGTATGTGAATCCTTGAGAGAAGAATCCATGATCAAGGTTTCACTCCTCAAAGGGGAGAAACATACTTTCAAGAATGCAAAAAAGAAAAGAAAAGGATGAAGCTAAGGAAGGTTCAATCATGCACACAAAAAAGCTTGCACAAACACTCAAAATAAAGAAAAGAGAGCTTTTTGATTCACTTAAATCAACTTAGCAAGTTCCAAAGAGAATGGTTCACCCTTATTTATACTTTTTTCTAAAGGATATTGCCTCTTTTAGTATGAACCGCTCATGAAGGCTTCTTTCCTTTTTGGGCATTACCTCTTAATATACCCTTCTCTAACCCTTTCCTTGAAATAGCAACCCTTTTTAACTCCTAATACATGAAATCAAAGACTTCAACATGAAAATAGGACTACCACAAAGTCCTACTCAATACAAAAGAGAAATAGAGGAATTGGAGACCACACATTCACTATTTATAATAGCTACAAGGAAAAGATGTGTCATCTAAAAATCTTGTGACTAGAGCATGGGACTTGTTAGATAAAATGAACAAGGACAAACATAATAAGCCCTACTTGGTATCTTTAATCAAAGAATATCATAAAGATGACCATAGAGAAAGGTTAATTGTATTATACTCTTTAAGTATCACTAGATCTATCTCCCAAGGTACATATGGAAAAAGAATGTAGCATAGTTAATTTTTATGATATCTATATATCAATAGATGGATCTATATTCATAGATGTTATTTTCTGTCACATCATGCATGTGTTTAGGTCATGCATGTGTTTAGGTCAAAGATTTAAGTCATTGTCCCTAGGTATTGCTAACGATTTGACAAAAATAGCACGAACAACCTTTACGTTTGTGCAATGGGACATCCCACAAACACAAGAAAACTATAATATCTCATCTAAGTTGGGGTAGTTTGTTTGGCAGTTTCCATACTATAAGACTGAATTTTTGTATTGTTATGTTGATTCAAGTTGGAAAACAAGAAAACCAAGTTGAAATAACTTGAGCAATGCATGCGTCACGTTGTGCGGGACTAAAATTTTATTTATAAGATAGGAAAATTAATTTGATAAAAGATCTAGGCTTGCAAAGTTTGCCAAAAGACAAATCTCCAAGTGCTAAAAATCTCCCAAGATTTTCGTTGCAATTACGTAACGGAGTTAGCAACAAATTCTTAAAAGTTTTGCGCATATAAAGGAACGTCGGTGATCCCTATGAAATTAGAAATAATGAATTTTCTGTAACAGAATTCCAAATAGAAACATATAGAACAATAGTTTACTCTATAAATAAAACAATCGTGGCACATAATTTTACCAAACCTGCCATTGAGATTACAATGAATGGCAGCGAGATACGACGAAAGATTACGGCAATTACAACCCTCACGCGGCAGCATTGAAAACAAAAATTTGAATCCATCTCTCTGAGATTCAGTACTAAACTACAACTCAAACAATGCAATTGCCAAAACTTTGAAGCAAACCCCACAAAAAGAATAGCTTTCCATTTATAGATTACAAAAGACAACATAATGAAGGGGCCTCTGACCAAAAGTTAACAATCCCCCTCATTGGTTGGCCACACAAAAAGTTCAATCCCTAGTCCCAGCTTTTGTAGAATAGCAGTCAATTATATATCTTCACAGGCTTTTCAAAGGTGTGACGATTCTGCCAATCATGAAATTGCAAAAATCAGTGCACAGCATTGGACAAATATATCAAGATGAAGAAATTAAATCAAAATGCACGTAATGGACTGTAGGGTTAAATTACATGGCTGATTTGGTGTGACTTCTTTGGTGCATTATCAGAATGTTCAAGCCCTAGGTATTGTTCCCAAGCACCATAAACATCTCGTCTCTGAAGCACAGTGAAGTAAACACAAAAAAGTACAGGTTATCTGTATGAAGTATCTATAAACTTTATGTAATATAGCAGAGAATGTTCTTAGTACCTGAAAACGTGTAGACAAGACATCTGTATCTTCAATGTATTCTGGCCGTCCCAGACAAATGAATGCGAATTTCCACTGAAAAATGATCACACTTTTTCATATGTGCAGAAGCATAGCAAACCAAAGTTGGAAACATAAATGTTTTTAAGAACAGGTCACAGTATCAGATTTATGTCAAAACCCATACTTTAGAAAATTCATCATCAGCAACATGCAGTTTTTCTTTTATTCTTTCCTTTACAGAAGATAGAGTTTCCCCTTCGTGAAGTACCAAGAAAAATGGTTCTCCAAAATTTTGTACCTGGCATGGGAAAGAAAGCGCAACTCAGGGTACTAACATCAACATTATATGTAATAGACGTACCGTCATAAATAATCCTGAAATACCATATGATTTTGGGAGGCATCTTTTGTGAAATGATAAACATGTATAAGTCGATCTTGGGGCCCCAAGACCTTTTCCTCTTCAGGTACCTGTTAGGGTATTCCAAAAGACTCTAATGAAAACATCCAATCACTCTCAGATATATCCAAAAGAACCAAAAGCATGCAAGATACCTCCTCTGCTCGCAGAGTCCAATATTGATCATTTATATTCTCAATCTTCTCGTTCAATGGAAAAATCTGTAGACAATAATCTTTGTAAAATTTTCAAAATAATAATTCTGGCAGCTAACCTAAAATCATAAGTTGTACCTTATAAATTTTGTAATAAAAAACTTCTAGTAATCTGATGTCTGCTTGTGGATTGGACAGCTCAACCTATACAAACAGTTCAGAAAACCATCAAGGTTCAACGTTCAGAACTGTTCAACAGCTTACATAAATGACAATTTGACGTACCATTTTCTTCAGCTCCTTGATGACATCCCCAACAGTGCTCTGTTTAGGAAGCCTAATGCTGTGCATACTTGACTATAATAAGAAAGAATAGACAAAAGATATTACAATGGCTAAATTAATAGAAATGAATTATGATACAGCGTAATATATGCTCGTGTACCTCATTCTTGGTCCAATTATGAAAAGCAACCTTTAGGGTTTTTAGTCCTTGCAGCTCTGGAAGTGGAATGTCGAGGACTTCATAATACATAATCTCAGATATCTAACAATCAAGTTACCATGCATATTAGAAATATAAATATCAAGGTATTTAACCAAACATACACCAACTTAGAGAACCATAGCAAAACAATCATATATATTAATTGCACCTGATTATAATGTGTAAGCATTTCATGCAGGAGTTCTGCAGTTCTGTACTTGATTGGTTGAGGTTTTGGTTGTTGCGAGTAGCAATTATGTGCTGTAAGTCGAATTTTGGATGAATCATCCAAGCCAATTTGTTGTGCAACTCGATCAACAACATCATCATAGGTATGCTGTTTTGATCTTCAAAAGTTCCCAACAATTTCACAAATTTAAATGCACAATTACAATATTAACATAGGTGTCAAAATAAGAAAATCTGAAAAAAAAACACTTATGACACTCACAGCTCCAAACAGAAATCATCTTCCTTAGGTCTCTCCAACCGTCGAAAATGAACAATCTGAAAAATCATACTCAACAACTTGGTTGAAGTTCTAAAATAAAAAGGCTACTACTAATGTTAAATTGAGAAAAGAAACAAAAGATTCTGAAACACAGAGGTCGTGACTAAGAAAAAATGTAGTTCCTTCAGTGCAGAATATAGACATGTAATTCCTAGTTTGACAATCCTTAATCACCGATCCAATTGTGTTGCTGGTAAGAAATGTGTTTCAAGATGGTCTTGGTAGAGATTTACTCAGGTAAGCAATGTCAAGATCTTTGTCGACTTGAACATTAACATTTTATATTAATGAACATAAAGGTGCTAACCTAAGTTTCTATTAAGTCCTTCCCAACCTCTAAATACACATTTAATTTACTAATAAAAAATTAATTTGAAATAGATTTTATCTCACCTCTACATTTAACAATGGGTAACAACAGAAGTTTTAGCCCTTATAAGCAAAGAATAAGGAAGATGGAAATTTACGCCTATACCACCAAAACTGAAACTATTATTACAGCCCTTAACTGCAACAATCACTTGGGCAGCACATTTGTACACTTCATGTAATCTAAAACCGTTTTCTGTGCCATGACTTAAGACCGAAACAAGAAGTCAGAAGAATCAAAGGAATACATTCAATCTATTCAAGGAGTTGAATGTTCTTTCGTTCAATCTACAATAGTTTAAGCATCTCCACCTTTGAATAGCATATGTAAATGTTAACCATTGTCTTAAACACGTGTAAATTGAATTAATCTTCACTGATCTACAGTTAAACTTGATTGGGTAACTTATAAATGATCCAACTTGGCATGAATTTTCCTAGAAATTTAAGCTTCAAGTATACATGTAAGTTAAGAATCAATTTTCAAGATGTCTTCACTGTCCACACAGGATAACCAGAAAATCATCATGTACCTCCAAAGGTGAGTTGTATGATCAACACAATACTGACGCCACTGTACAAAAATCAAGCAAACATCACCATGTGCTTTGGGCTAATAACTGCAACTAGCACTAACATTTTCAGCTAGTAAAACTTGGTTTGTGGTAGACTTATTATCTATTAGAAATAGTAAATCATGATTTTCAGATGCAAATCCTAAATTCAGTTTCTATAATGCCATTTCACACAATAAAAACCATGTTCTAACATTCCTCGAGGGCCAAAAAATTTGCACAAATTTAACAGTTCTGATCCAGAAAATAAATACGAATTTCAACAATACCTTTTGAAAAATAAGAAAACAAATTCTGATTAGCTTAATAGATCTTGATCTCCTAAAATAGAAAACAATGTGTAGTTTTGGATAAATTGGAACAAGGAATAAAAAAGTAGGAAATGAATAGTCAAGAAGGCTTCATGAGTTTTGGCTGAGGTATGTTGGCCAAGGACTAACCACACTTAATAACAAAAAGGACATGATGACACCATGACTCTCACAACCAGAATTTACAAATATTGCAAGAAACACGTGCACTTCCACAATACCAATGGACTCTCTGGCTATCCAACTATAAGCTAACATCCTTCAACATCTAAACAACTAGTGGCCCACACAAGAGATCACCAGCATTGGATAAAATGATGGAGGGCATTCATCCTATCATTTCACACATGAAAAGCAAAAACATTAAGTGCACATGATAACAGCAAACCACAGGACCCAACAATGCCAAAAGCAATGCAGAAAAAGTTTAACAGCCAACAACACAAAAAAACTTTTTGTTCAAGCCGAACATACATACCTTATCACTACTGTGTCTACCCTACAGCTAAATAAAATACCTTTTTCTACAAGATTTTAGGACTTGAAGAAATTATGAATAAACTCAAGGATATGTTGAGTTTGGGAAATTACTTCCTTTGGACCTCCACCTCAAACAGCAACTTCAAGTTCCACGTGCCAAGCTTTAGCTAAGCAAGAGGGCTTTGACACCAAAGGATTCGTACAACTCCAACCTCTGGCCAGTGGTTTTTTCCCCCTACTATTCTTTGAACAAAATGGAACAGCAAACCTCGACCTATCTTACCTCAGAACAAACAGAAAAATGAAAGCCAGACAATCACTTTTTATTTTCCACCTCCTATCAGCAGCCTCCTTTTTTAGCAGTAATAAAAATAAGAGAGACAATGGAGAATAGCCAGACCTGGCCTTCCCTTCTTCAAAACCTCCCTAAAAAGGCCACCCAAGTGTTGTATTTTTATGTAAAACCCAGAAACTTCTAAGTGAATATGAAAGGTATTGTAACTCCGGCACTCGTGTCTTCACCACTAATGGTTGTCAACTACCAACACCACTAATTTTGGCCGAGAGGCCAACTCGTCTCATAGGATAGGGGGGGAGAGGAGCTGGATTTGTCGCCCTCCATGTTCTCATAGGATAGGGGAGAGGGGGGAGTGGATTTGTCGCCCTCCATGTAATGCACCACATGCAAGGGAGCCAAAGAGTCCCTGCAGGGGAGCCGAATCTGAAAAGTCAAAAAGCCAAAGAGTCACTGCAAGAGAGCTAAATCTCTATTAGATTGACGCCCCTCGACCCTTGGGCTCCCCATTCATCTCTTCGTATTTCCTCATGTGCATGCACCACATGCAGGGGAGCCAAAGAGTCACTGCAAGGGAGTTGAATCTCTATTCAATTGATGCCCTCAACCCTTGGGCTCCCCATTCATCTTTTCATATTCTCTCATGTGCATGCACCATGTGCAAGGAAGCCAAAAAGTCATTCCAGGGGAGCTAAATCTTTATTTGATTGCAGGGGAGCCAAAGAGTCACTACAGGAGAGCCGAATCTGAAAAGTCAAAAAGCCAAAGAGTCACTGCAAGAGAGCTAAATCTCTATTAGATTGATGCCCCCCGACCCTTGGGCTCCCCATTTGTCTCTTCGTATTTTCTCACGCGCATGCACCACATGTAGGGGAGCTGAATCTCTATTCAATTGATGCCCTCAACCCCTGGGCTCCCCATTCATTTTTCGTATTCTCTCATGTGCATGCACCATGTGCAGGGAAGCCAAAGAGTCATTGCAGGGAAGCCAAATCTTTATTTGATTGATGCCCCCGACCCCTAGGCTTCCCATTTGTTTTTTTGTATTCCCTCACACATAGGCCCCGACATGGATAACCAATGCATATTTATTATTATAAATGATGGGTAATATTGAATAGTTATTATTATTATAAACGATGACGGTTACAATTACAGTAATAATGAATATTTTTTATTATAAATAGTGGGCAATAATGAATATTTATTATTAATAAAAATGGTGACAATTACGATCATGGTGACGATTAGGGTGATGACGGTTTTGGTGTGGTACAGTATTTATAGATGTTGAACTTGGGCATTGTCTTACAAGATTAAGAGATGCAATATTGGAATTTGTGCATTTTCAAAAACATGAATCCTGTTGCTATTCATACCAATAGAGAAGGCGAAGAACACTCTCTTCAAGATCAGCAACAACAATCATCTACTGCAACAAGTAATACAATTTATGAAGGTCATGGCAGTGGGCATGCGTGTGGGCATGGTCGAAGAAGAGGACGACCACGGATTATAGAAACTAAAAATCCAGAATCGATGACTATAGAGGAGAGAAAACGATTTCTAAAATGAGAAGCAAAACAACATGAACGAGAACTAATTCTACGAAATTTAGGAGTATGTAATTTATGCATTTTTTAATATTTCAAAACAAATATTTATCATAAGGAAATCTTCTCATTTTATTTACATACTTACATTCTATATATTTTTTTAAGGTTACGTCAACTTCAAATCCCCTCTCATCACTTGGAAATTCATCCAATGCAATGATCCACATTATTGATACTAATAATGTAAATAATCAAGAAGAAATGCAGGTTGGTGTTTGCCCATACTCGAGTTGGTAAATAGTTTAATTCAATTTTTAGTTTAAATTTTGAAACATTTTTTGCAAGACATTAGAAATGCATCTGTGCTTGTTAATCAAGCAACATCTGTTCCAAAAATCACACACGAAGAAGAACAACAATTGCAAGAAGATCAAGAACAACTACATTATAGTGAGAGTGAGCACCGAAAGAGGCAACGTCAACCAAAAAAAATGCATTTCATCAAATAAATGAAGCTACAGATGTTGCCAGTGCACCAACAATAAAAATGCCTTCTTCAAAACCTATTCAGTCTTTCCCAAGATGGCAAGAGGTAAGTACATAAGTTGCTCAAGCAATACATAATTTTAATACTGCAATTAGAAGTTTTGCAAATCCATGTTCCCGCAATGTATGCAACGAAATGTTTCTTAGAATATTATTGGATTCAACCAAAAGTAGAGGACCCACATGCAATAGGTGCATTAAAGAAAAGAAACATAATATTTTTGATGATTTTGGTTGTGAAATCAAACAATTTTCTATTGAAAATAACATGGATCCTGGTATCCAACCACCTATCCTAGGTTGTTTAACTGAGGTTGAAGAAATGTTAATTGCAAAAATCAATCCCATTTTATAAGTTACACATGCAATTGGTGAACAGCTCAAGTATAAAGATCACACAATTAGCTTTGCTTAGGATGTCACACAGATTACTAAAAGACTTTCTCTTATAATTAAAGACATCCCTTTCTTGATATTGAGAAGAGTAGATCAAATGGGCACCGAGTATAATTTCATTGTCAACAAAAGACAGGTTTATGAAGCTTTGATTTTTAAGAAGGCAAATGATCCATACTATCGAGATGTCGAGATCAATATACATGCATTAAATGATGTTGTTGATACCAATGATGTTAACATCTTCCATAGCATTCCTTATATTCCATTGTCAGAAAAGGATGGAGAAATGAGATTGCAATTTCAAGGTCCTTTGCCTCCAACAGATGATGAAAACATTATCAATCACACATCATCAATTGCACAACGTGTTGGAATTGGAGATTGAGAAATAACGGGTCAACAAAACTCATTATTGTGAAAATAAATCAGTTGCACATCATCCATTTGGTTAATTTTTTATGTGTGAATTGTTAATTTTTTATGTGTTTTTGTTAATTTTTTATAGTGAATTGTAACGCGCTGAACATTACATTTTGATGATTTTGTGCAATTTTCATAGTTTCACTTCAAGCTGAACTCTTCTATCATCAATACTTAGCATGCTTTCCTATACATTTACATTCCCAATGCAAAAACATTCCAAAGTTTGGTTCTATTCTTTTTTCAATGCTTTCTGAAGTGGCAGGGAATTCTGAAATTGTAATTTTCTGCTACTATCTTGAGTAATCTTCTTTTGCTACACCTTTTTTCAATATAAATGAACATTTGTAAGTTCATGTTCGTTTTATCTCTTTGTATATTTTGTGTAGGTTTTATCATTTCTATGGCTATGCTTTGAAATTCAGCAGTTACCATGGAGTAGATGCATTTAGTTGTTACGATTGTGACTACTTTTTCGTTTGCAATATGCATTTTAATAAAATGCAAAAGCGTTAGCATTTTTGCTAGCACATGAAAATTATTAGCCAATTTGAGATGTCGGCCTGACTTTGGTCATAATTTTAACAATTTTTCCTGCTTATTGGAAGAACTTAAAGAATTCAAATTTGATAATTTCTTCTTACATTATCGCATGTAGTGAGGCCTTTTCTTTATGTACATATTCTTTGATTGATGGAATCTAATGGATGATATGGTTGTTAACCTAGTAAATTTCAAAAACGAGAACTTCTGCACCTCTGGAACTAGACCCCGAGAAGATCTCCGGCAAGAGCATGCTATGATGATCCTAGCCAATGCCGAGGAAAACAGCAACAAACTCTCCACCGACGCACATGTCTTGCCATAATCATAAATAACCAATTATTTATAAATCTCCCCTAGTCAAAGAGTCACTGCAAAGGAGCCAATTATATTTATCTCAGTTATTTATAATCTCGATTATATATAATGATATATTTATAATCATAAACATAAATGATTATATATAATGATTATAAACACTTCATCATAAATATAGTCGGTTATTTATAATCATTTCATTATATATATCTTATGGATAATGCTAACCGAGATATAATCATTATGGGTTAGCATTATGAAGGAAAAAATAATATCTCTAACATTATGGATTATGAGNAATAATTGTGCAATGTATTCCTTCATCAACATAGACGAAATATATAAACTTTTATTTTAACCAATTTATGTTTACCAGTATATATTATTTGGAATGCAAATAGTGATGATAACTTAAAAAATAAAAAAAATAATTAAATTCTACTCATAGGCCGCGAAACCGCTCCACTAGCTTAGATATATATATATAAATTGGCTGAGATGATTTTTTAAAAAAAATAATGTTAACGAAGCCCGACGAGGTAACAAAATAACTAAAAACGGAATCGGTCAAGTTTGCTCTTTCTTNGCATTACAAATATATGTTGCAATGCCAATTTAGTTTGATCTCTTCGGAGGGTAAAACTAAATTGGGTAAGTGGTAGAGAAACAGAAGAGGGATGAGTGATTCCATTTTTAGTTATCTTGTTACCTCGTCCAATAGTCGGGCTTTGTTAACATCATTTTTTTTAAATCATCTCGGCCAATTTATAGATATATATATATATATCTAAGCTAGTAATTATAACGGCCACTTGCACTAACACTTTGTTGGCCAACAAACACGATCAAATGTTCATAGCATTGTGAACTGTGCAATGAACAACAAATTTTCTTTAATATGGCACCCATGCAAAGTGCAAATTAGCACACTAAAAACTTAACCCTTTTTTATTAACCATATGCAAATTGAATTAATCTTCACTGATCTGCACTTAAGGTCCATTGAAAAATTTGTAAAAGTTTCAACTTGGCATGAATTTTACTTTGAAATTCAAGGTTTAAGTAAACATATAAGTTAAGAATTAATTTTCAAGATGTCCTTAGCCACACAAGATAACCAGGAAATCATCATCTGCCTCAAAGGGCGAACTGTGCAATAAACAACATAATGGCCCCACTGCACAAAAATCAAACAAATTACACCATGTATGTTGGGCTTGTAATTGCAACTAGCAATAACATTTTGTAATTGCTACTTTGACTAGCATTGACTGCCATAAAAAACAGAGGAAATGCCTTTCAAGATAAAACTATTTTAAAAATTGCCCTTCCAACTAAACACACAACTTGCTTTTAAGAAACCTTTTTTAGAGAGAGAGAGAGAGAGAATATTTGGGAGTGTATTATTGGAAAGTAAAATACAAGGGAGAACAAAATTTGGGTCAGCAGCAGTGGCCCACACGAGAGACCTCATGCACCAACATCTGTGAAAGCCGAAAATCGAGAACTCAGGGAGATCGGGGAAGGGGCGTAACGAGAGGGCAAGGGTGGGGGGTGGGGGCAACACCCCCACCCAGGGGACACCCCCAACAAAACAAGAGGGGGGTGTGGGGGGATGGGGTTGCCCAAACCACTAAAATCAAGCAGCCAAAATTGACATCATCAGACACCAGGGCACAAGAGGCCAAAGCTGCCAATCGAGGGGTAGCAGAAGCTATAGCCAAGTTACGGGCACATCGGCAATCTATGACACATGCAGTGCGGGCGCTCAAGAGCATGGAGGATATCCAACTTGTTATGGTGTAATTCAGAATCCACCAAACTGGCAATCTATTGAATAGCTTGCATGGTAGCCTCCCGTCAATTCCACTCGTCGATTGATGTCCCCCCGTCCAGGTGGAAACGCACGGACATCCAGGAGATGTGTCACCAAAGCTCCCCCCACGAGCAATTGCAATTGATGCCCAGAACAATGTACGGACAACGTCCATCCCAAAGCCATTGGCGTGCACTCTGTTCATGTGCCCAATCCATCAACCTTTGTCTCTGCCTTTCCTCATCTTGTTGCCTCTCAGCCTCCTCACGTTCTCTGCAAGTAGCCTCTTCCTGAAGCAGCTCCTCCAAGATTTGGGCATGGATTTTGTCCACAAACCAAGCTTGGGCAGCCTCCGCCAGCAAGGTTTGCTACCAGATCAACTCCTACTCCTACTCTCGGAAACGAGTCTCCAACTTAGCCTACACGAGAGTGAGGACTTCGTCCCATTTGGCTTCCCATTCACATCGCTCATCAACGTGCACAATGGCCACAGCTTCCGCTACCACATGGCGCAACTCCTCATCTCACACACAGCGCAACTCCTCGTCTCATACAGCCTCGTTATCTGTTCTGACGTCCCTTGCGGTCGTACAGCCTCGTCATCCGACATCCCTTGCAGGGAAACATTCTTATAAAAGAAATATAGTAATTAAAATATAGTATCATACTCTCAACCTTCATAATCCACCTTGAGATTATAAAAAACCCTTTTACTACTATTAAATTACAAATATATATATATAGTCAAGGTTGAACTCTCGGCTGTTAACGCATAACCAAGGTTCAATGCATCAATGTGACTAGGTGACAAATAAGGCACTACAGAAATCAAATCTGTGACCCTTCTTTTATTTGAACAGGTAGTGTGACCAAATTATAAAACCAGTTAATATTATTACATAATAATGGGCGTGGTTGCTTTTCTTTATGATAGCACACATTTAATTAGGTTTCTTATTGTCACAAAAATTGATGATGTTGATCTAACAATTCCAGGAGCTTCATAACCTATTATGCTAATTCATGGATTTGTTTTTGTTTTAAAAGATGAATAATAGAGCTCTACCTGCTTTTCTGTGAAGCAGGTCACATACAAGGAAAATATTGCAATTCTATTTCTTTAAAAATTCTATTCTGAGAATTATATTCATGTGCAGATTAAAACATTTGCTCTTATAAATGGAATCACAATCATCAGAATAACAAATTTCATGAAAAATGAAGTAAATGACAGATAACATCTCAAGGCCTTATATTGTACCTGACGATTGTTAATATAGTCCAGAAATGATGGAACATCAGGATGACGATAAGATTCCTCTTCAGAGAGCGCTCTTTGGTAGCAAATGATGTCACCATCCTCAAGCTGATTAATTAACAATGAAAATAAAAAATAATCACTAAAGAAAGTATACCTAATGCTAAAAATAATAAAATATACTTTTTTTTCATTCTACTAACTCCCAAAAAAAAACTAAAAGAAAAGAAAAAGGTCATTCATTTTCCCATAATCTAAGTTCCTCAAGGTTATAGATAACTGGTAGCATGATATGAGAACTAAAAATCAGTGAAAGAAAAAACATAAAGTAAACAAGCAAATCACCTGACTGATTCGAAATGTCAGTCTTTTTTCTATTGGCTCACACATTATATGTGGTTCAAACTTTATCTCCTGATATAAAAATACGATTAAATATGTTCAACCAATGGCAGTTCAAAGATGTAAAATACCTCTCAGGAACAACATTACTTAAAATTATAGATCATGGAAATCAGAGTTTTCATATAGCAATTTTGTACAGCCAAATAGCTTATGAAACAATAAAAGAAAATTACTCTTTATACCTCAAAAAGGTCAATGTCCTCATCAGGTTGAAAACCTGCCATTTCATTCAACTTACTGATAATCTCCATAGGCCTTCCATTAGCCTTCACAAACAATCGTCCCACATATCTGCAATACATTGCTTAAATTTACTTTCAGACATATTCCTGTTATAGGAAAGTTACAGATACAAATAAAAAAATGCATAGCATAACAACAAAGGTGAATGTACTTACCGAAGCTCTTCTTTCTCTGGATCATATAATTTGAAAAATAGCAGTATGTCTTCTTTTGATTTATCAGGAAGTGGCATACTTCGAAGATCCTATGCATTTAAAATATAAAATGACACAGTAGTAATTGAAGGTTACTTTAGAACAAATATGACAATTGAAATTATTATCAATACAAAAATAAATAACACTAAATGCCTGTGTGTATTATACAATTCATGTTTCAACAACCAGTTACTCAACCAGGACTGGCTAGATCACAGTAACTACAATCATATATTTGAAATCTTAATGCACCACTGTAAATCATCTCAACAAATTCTATTCTAAAAAAATCCACAAACTAAAATTTCCCACCTACAAAACCCAACACAGAACCATTGACAACCAAAGAGTAAAGTAGCAATACATAAAGATTTTATCTAACAGTTTCATCTCTATTTCCTTGCCATCTCATTTTTAAACTATTGGAATCAAAGTACTTTGTTCACATCTTGGACAGCCAATGTAGACATGCAATTTGAATCTCAATTTTAAGAAACGAAAAGAAAACAGTACTTACAGGTGTGAAGTCAATTTCCAAAAACACCTTCAGCTCTGCGGAATTAGCCTTACTAGTAGTCTCCCTCAAATTTCCAACCTACAAAGATATACATTTAGCAAAAATTGCTGTAATAATATCAAAGAAAAGTGCAATTGTTTGAAAGTCTCACACGCTGAGACTCCTCAGCTGGTGAGAGAGGCCTGTTAGGTCGGTATGTTTGATTTTGTCGTTTTGCCCACAGCCAAAAACGGAGACACTGTACAGGAACTCCCATTTCAGTTGCCACATCTTCCTGTGAAATTGTAAATAATGTTAGTCTCATACATAACTAAATAATCTTTTAACAAATGAAAAAATTGAAACAGCAAATAGAATCCAGAAATGTATGGTAGAGGACAATAACATATTATTAGAAAAGTAGGGCATCAAGATTTTCTAAATTCACTAAAATTACTTCAACAACATTTTAGCACCAACTGGTGTATACTACATATGTTTTCATTGACCAACAAAATGTGGAATCAGCTTTTGGGGATTTTAATCAAGAGCTCTCTACAAATGAGAAGTCCAATAGATAGAGATTGGGATCACATAAGGACCTGCATTAGTTAAGGAATGGAACAAAATCAATGCGCCTCTGCCTGAAAGATGTCAGGTTTATTTACTAAAAATGAAATTGAAAGCAATGTTGACCAAGTTTCCCTTGGCTATTTTTTGGTAAATTAGACACTAGTTAGCAATGCACCCATTTAAATTCAAGTTGGAGGATATGTAGCTAAATAAGCTCTTCCCCCTAGTCCTTGGGGATATATATGAGCATTTAAAGAAGGCTGATGTTTGACCTTGTAGAAGGCTTATGCTCAACAATTGCAAAACTCTTTCAGAACAAAATTATCAAACTAAAAGTTTGTAACTGGAATACGGAAGATTCCGCACTCATCAAAGATTAGTTATAACTGTTTTATCAAAACCTTTGATCAATTGTTTCAACACTGAGGAGGATTTGGCACAGACAACAAATCCCTAATGAAGAGAACTAATGTGCAGGGGGTTCAGACTGCCCTCAAAAGCATGAACTCATCAATGTTCTAGGGTTGGGTGTGTAATCCTAGCAAATCTTCAAGACTTTCCTATAAAGGTTGGATTACACCAAGGATTTTCTCTAAGCCCTTATTTATTTGCCATTATTATGAATGAGCTAACCAAAGATATTCAAGATGATATCCTTGGTGTATGTTCTTTGCTGATGGTATTCTTTTGGTGGATGAATCTAAGAAAGTCTTACCTGTTGAAATGGAGACATTGAGAAACACTCCTAAAGTCAAAAGGGATGAGAATAAGTAGAAGTAAAATGAAACATATGAACTGCACTTTTACTGCAAAAGAGAGCAATGAAGAAATAAAGATTATAATCTAAAACCAAGAAGTTGCTCAATGTAGGCAATTCAGATACTTGGGGTCTCTGGTTTAAGTGAATGGTGAGATTAACAATGATGTGATAACCAAAGTTAAAGTATGATGGAGGAATTGACAATAAAGCTAATGGTGTACTTTGTGATAAAAGAATCCATGCTTGGTTGAAGCATAAGCTCTACAAAACTGGTATTAGACCTACAATTCTTTATAGTGTCGAATGCTAGCCTATTAAAAAAATACCAAGTACAACACATACATGTGGAAGAGATGCATATGCTAAGGTGGATGTTCAGTGTAACATAACAAGGACAGATCAAATCAACAGCCCTTTTATTAAGGGAAGTATCAGAAGAGCTCCCATAGATGAGAAGATGAAAGAAAATCATATTAGATGGTTTGATCATATGTTAAGATCACCAGAGAATGCTCCTATGAGAAAAGGTTGCTTTGTTAAAGTTAAATAAAACCAACAAAGAGGTAGATCAAAGCATACTTGGTTTGCCTGCATAAAAAAAGGCATCCAAGGTTTAGATATTGATGCTTTATTTGGCTCTTAGTAAAAATGAACTCATATAGTTAACTCTATGTAGTTGGGATACGGCCAACTACGGCTATCATGATGATGATGACGACAATGCCAACAATGAGGGTAGTACTTAAATTATCATCTTACCTCAAACATGCTGGTACATATTTCCCATTTGATTTTAGATACATTAATGCATTAACATGATCTACATGCTGTTCTGCAAACTTCCTTAAGCATCTGTAAGGGAAAGCCGTACAACATAAAAAGCCAGATTTCCCCAGCATAGGTATATCCAAACTTGTAGAGTCCAATGGCATATAAAATTCTGAACAATGTAATGCCATTAGGTATTGCAAAAGATTGACTTATCAAAGTGCTTCTCCCCATCCTTTTTGTGCCAAATTTGTCTCCAAATGTCACCAAATTTGTGCATAACCCATAACACCTGCTTGGAAACACATATCACAGTAACACCTACGCCCTAACCAATGGTTTGCCTACCTCCTAAGCACATCTTACCATGCAAAAACCCCATGCCCAAACAATTTTTAAAAAAAAATAAACTAAAGTAAACGAACTAAACTAATAACAACCCCCCGATACACTCTATGCCCCATACCCAATACAAAAACCAAACTAATACTCCCTACCACACTATATCTTTAAAAAATAAACTAAACCAATTAACCTATCCCTCACTATACACTACCCCCTAACAAACACAACATACAACCTACAACCAATGCAATAACCTAATACTCCCTACCCCACAAAGAAACACACCCTAATCCACATATATGCAATAGCCTATTATTGAACCCCTGACCCCTGAAACAAACTATGGCTAAAAACCCATGACCATAAACCACAGAATCCTACGGCACACAAAAAAAACACACAATCCTACTTCCCCCTTCCCCGACAAAAGTTCCAACATCACACATTATCAAGCAAACAAAAAAAATAACAAAACACAGTAGAACTGAACTATATGCCCAGTACCACCTATTTATATACACACACTAAACTACACTCCTATACCTCAAGAAATGCTATTTCCAACAAACAAACTACAAATTCCTAGCCCCTATATCTAACAAAAAACTAAACTACACTAAACTAATTAACCTGCACCTTAACAAACACAACACAAAACCTACTATCACTGAAATAACCTAATACTCCCTATCCCCTCTGATGAACAGTTGGGTATTCCAACACTCAATCATACAAGTCACAAGTGTTCACATGTGGCCATATTGTAATCTACAGATGGACAATGTAAGTATACTAGTAATCAATGTTCAGTTCATGATCATCGTCTTCCCACTTAGAGTTAGTGAGATGCAATTCGTATGGTTTAACTATTAGTGAGATATATGATATACTGATGTTGTTCAACTCAAATTACGCTAAGTGCCAAGATGGTAAAAGTGATTGTAAATTCAAATTACGCTAAGTGCCAACATGGTAAAAGTGATTGTAAATTCTATGTCTAAGTGCAATGAAAATATAAAGCTATTCTATCCTATTGACAATAAGAAACTGTTCCTAGTTTGTTGTACTTGTCCTCAATTGATGTAACTGTTACTAGGATTACCAAATAACTTCACTACTGAGTGAATCAAGCGAAGTCACTACTAGGTTACCAAATAGTTACACTTTACACTCAAAACCAGTCGTACTTATTCCGCCTTACTAAGAGACATTGGAAAAGTAAAGAACTTAAAAAATGTAAATGACTTAATGAAAGTAAATATGACGGAAAGTAAAGTTATGCTAAGTGAGATGCTACAATGATAAAAAACAATCTCGATCTTTATTTCCATTTATGAATTACATCCATAAACAATCGACTTGAATAAAGATTCCAAACAATTGTTGTTCACCACACTGCAAGCATTCACTCTAACTCTAAATCTAAGTCACAAAAACAAACTACAAGAATTTTGCTAAGTGTTGGTTGAAAGTTGTTGTTTCAATGTGATAGTGGGTTGGTATTTATAGGCATGAACATGGCCCACTAAATCACATCTATGATGATATATGCAAAGCTACCATATCGTAACTACGATATTGTAACCTGAATAGTAAAAAGTATTGAATAATGAGAAATATGTAAGAATGGAAAAACATATAAAGAATTTGAAAGATATTAAAGAATGAACAATGATTAAGAAATGTGAAAGGTATAAAAGAATGAAAAAGATATCAAAGAATGTAAAAATTGGTAAGAAATCTGAAAAGCATGACAAAAATTGTAAACCAAAAAAGTTGAAATGCACTTATCAATTCCTAATTCAAGATAAGGTACCTCCCCCACAACTAAACTCATGGATGAGTGGAAAATGGACCGTACATCTCCAAGACCATACACTATAGGTTTCTTGTTTATCAACCTTAGTGATTTAGATTTTCGTTTATTATCCCACGTGACATTGATGATAATCAAATTTTGATCATTAGGAGACATATTTTGTTGGACTAGATGATATTCTTATTTTAGATGGTCCAAATATGTTTCCTTGTTTATTCTTAATTTTAGGTTTTAAGTCTCCATGTTTACTACTTGTTGTTGGTGTATGATCATGGTTTAGGATATCCTCTTGTAAGTTCTCGATTTGGGTCATTTTCTTGGGGTAGGAGTCAATAAATGTTTCCATGTATGTTTTGGATAGTTGCATTCTCTCATTTCTTACCACTAGGTGTCTTTTAATTTAGTAATCATTGTTTCTTTCTACATACACACTTTTTTTCCACATTTGTTGTGTGCTGGTGTAAGGATCATGTTGCCATTCTAAACTTTCGGTCCACAACTACTCCCTTCTTCATTGTCAATAATGCATGGAATTCTTTACATATGTATGGCTCCATGATCATCTTCCTTGGAAATTTCCAAGGATAAGTCTCTCATTCCTAACTCAACATCAATTATGCTAAGCCATGCTCTTCCCATAATGATGGGAAAATCTCTGTTATCAGTCATCACATCAATTACAAGAAAATCTACTGGATAAGACCACCCATTGATAGTGGTCACCACATTTTCTATCTATCCCAAAGGAATAGTAACGGATTGATCTACAACCTCTAGTCTTATGTTGCACATCTTTAATGGTAGTAGGTTCCATGCCTTGTACGTTTCCTGAGATATCATGTTAACACCAAAACCTAAATCTAGTAAAGCTTTACATGGTGAATTTCCAGCAATTTGCAAATAAATCAAAGGGTTTCCAAGATCTAGTCTTTTCTTAGGAAGAGTTCTTGCTTTTATCCAATCTGATACTATATTAGTTAGCATGACAATTGTAAGTATTTGATTCGATTATTGTGGAAGCATGGTGTTTGTAGGAGGATGTATCATAGGAGGGACATGAGAGGATAAAATCCTTGCTCTACTAGCCTTTTTTGGACTGGTCTTGAAGAAAGGACATTTCCTAGATTTACCTTTAGTATTGCTAGTATGATCCTCTCTCTATATTCTTACTACCCCAGTAGCACTTTTCTGTTGTGGTTGTGATGGCAGTTCTCCTTGCATGACTGGTGGTGGTATTGACAATAATGAAAAGGGAGCTTGGTATGAGGAACCAAGTGCTGATTGGGCTATATAAGAATTCGGATCCATGTGAGCGGTAATGGATCTACGGTACTCTAGTGGATAGTAAGGAGAGGAAGTATGGATAGTACTGTTTCCAGAAGATATTGGATGTTGTATGTAGTATCCATAGGGATCAAGTTGCCTATATGGATACTGCTACCTTGGTGGTGGCATTGCCCACGCTTGTGGTTGTTGCCATTGTTGTTGGCATTGCTCTTGTAGTTGAATATAAGCTCCACTTGGATAGTACAATTGTTGGTAATGCTATCAAAAATTACCTTGTGAATAAGGTAACCATCTAGGCATTTGTTTCTTGACAAACTTTGGATTGAGTACATATGCCCCAAACTCTTGTATGTGAGCTATAATAAGGCAACATCCCTTAGGATGTTTGTAGTGGCACACTTCACATTCTTCATCATCTTCTAAACTGGAGTCCATTATTTCCTCTACTACAGCAACTTTTCCTTTGTGCCTGTAGTTTTCACATCCATTGTCTCTTCTCTTCTTCTTGTATTTGCTTCTGTTTAAAGTTTGTTCAGTCTTTTCCTCTACTATCTTTAGTGTTATAGCAAACTTTTCATTTACAAAATCCCACATTTTATCTACCTTTGCTGCAATGGTATTGACTAATTTCTGATTTGGTAGAGTCTTTCATTGGATCACGTTTTCCAAGGTTTCTTCTCCTTGCAACTCACATATTCTTACATCTTTTTTTCTTATTGTTGGATCTCTATTATGTTCTTCTGTTGATTCTCTTTTCCTTAGCTCTCCTTTCTCTTTTTCCACTTGGTCTATGAGTCTTTCATTTCAAATAGTCTACCTCCAAAGGTCTCTCTTGTCTTGTTCCTTAGCCCATTAATGATGTGTCGTAGTTGTTTCCTTTGAGAAAATGTGTGGCCTAGGCACCTATGCAATAAGGAATAATACCTACCCATTGCAGCATCAAAGGATTCATGTGTCCCTTGTTTCCATCCTTAGATCTGTTTTCTCAAATTTGACACTCTGGAATAAGTTTGATACTTGTCATTGAAGAGCTTTAGCATGGTACTCCATCCTCGAATTGATTCCGATTCTAAAGATCTGTACCAGCTCTCTGATTTCTTTATGAGTGTTCTAGGAAACAACTTCAATTTCTGCCAATCATTTTCTATATTTTGTAGGGCACAAGCATCATGAAAGGCTTGGAGATGGTATTCTGGATCCACATTGTATCCACCTTCAAATTTTGAAATGTTATTCATGTTTAGTCACTTGATGTGACTATCCCTTATAGGCCTAGTAGGAATGTACACAACTTTCCTAAGATTGATCATATTTCTAGTGGCCAACAAGGGTTCTTCATAGTCTTCAAGTTCATAAGCTCTATTGTAGTGATGACCACTCCAATGCTTATGATGTTCTCTCCCTTCATGTCTGACCTTTCCCTTCTTCCATCATGGTTATCTTCCTCTTCATCAAGATGCCTTCTTCTATATGCATGTCTCTCATGGTCTCTCCTTGTTTCCCCATCACGATCCCTCAATCTTAGTTCTTCCTTGCCAGCATCTGTAAACGAATGTGAGAAAGAAGATGAAGGAGTTGGAAAACAATGTCAACCAATTCTACTTCTGTGACTCCTTGATTCATCTCCTTTAAATTCAATAGAGGTATTAGGCCTTGAGTTCCTCCTAAATCTGGAGTCTTCCTTATTTCTTCCAAGGGTTTCTACAAGAGCTAAATGAAATTTTATTTTAACAAGATCTTCAATGCGAATGATTGGTGTTTAAGAATGAGACCCATGAGTGTGGTAAAGTTTCTTAGTTTGGAATATAACATCTTCTTTTCCTTCTAGGACAATTGTTTGAGGTACATTCTTCCCTTTGTCATGTTTGTACCCCGCCTCCATGATGGCATCCCTTCTTGCCTGAGCTTTTGTTGGTTGTAATGGCTTAGTCATATTTTTGGTGATGTGTTATACTTCTTGCACATGGCCAAGGTTTGACCTCCTGGTTGTAATGGCTTAGTCATATTTTTGGTGATGTGATATACTTCTTGCACATGGCCAAGGTTTGACCTCATAACAGTTGCTTGAAGCATTGATGGTGCTGCACATTCAAGTGGCAAGAAAATCTTGCCCTATAGATCTCTCCATCTAAGTTGCTCATCCTAGTAAAAGATAAATGTAAAATCAGGATAATAAGCATCAGTATGAGCATAGGAAATCCTGGTTTGCATCAGTGCACTCCAATCTTCCTCATTGTATTGCTTAGCAAGGGGAGATTTTTCTTTAGTTGTAGAAGCCATGTTACATATTTGACACTAAAGTGTGTATACAATTGAAAATTTCTTCTAAATGTGAAAAATGAGTTCGTGACGCCTGATACACCAAACTTTGTAAAATCAACTAACTAGCAAACATTGACACATTCTCAGCAACGGTGCCAATGATGAGCAATTAGGTATTCCAACACTCAACCATACAAGTCACAAGTGTTCACACGCAACCAGATCATAATCTATGGATGGACAATGTAAGTATACTAATAGTTAATGTTCAATTCGTGATTGTTGTCTTCCCACTTAGAGTTAGCAAGGTGCAATTCATATGGTTCAACTCTCAATGAGGTATATGATATACTGATGTTATTTGGCTCAAATTACGCCAAGTGCCAACATGGTAAAAGTGATTGTAAATTTTGTCTAATTGCAATGAAAATATAAAGCTATTCTATCCTATTGGTGATAAACAATCATTCCTAGTTTGTCGAACATGTCCTAGGCTGATGTAACTGTTATTAGGATTACCAAGAAACTTCACTCCCAAGCAAATCAAGCAAAGTCACTACTGAGTTACCAAACAATTACACTTTATGCTCGAAACCAATCATACTTATTCCGCCTTACTAAGAGATATTGGAAAAGTAAAGAACTTATAAAATGTAAATGACTTGATGAAAGTAAAAATGACAAAAGGTAAAATTAAGCTAAGTGAGATGCTGCAATGATGAAAAACAATCTCGATCTTTATTTCCATTCATGAATTGCATCCAAGAACAATCGACTTGAATAAAGATTCCAAACAACTCTTGTTCACCACACTACAAACATTCACTCTAACTCAAATTCTAAGTCACGAAAACAAACTGCAAGAATTTTGCTAAGTGCTAGTCAAAAGTTGTTTCGATGCAACAATGGGTTGGTATTTATAAGCATGAACATGGCCCACTACATGGCATCTACAATGACATATGCAGAGCTACGATATTCTAGCCTGCATAGATACTAGTTTTATCACCCTCACTCACACACACACAAACCCAACAGTTGTGCGCGCACACGCACACACACCCCCACCCCAAAAAAACCACCCCTAAGAAACACACCCTTATCCACGTATATGGAATAATCTATTATTGAACCCATGACCCGTAAACCAAACTATATGCAATAATCTATTCTTGAACCCATGACCCATAAAACAAACTATGGCTAAAAACCCATGTCCATAATCCACATGATCCTACTACTCCACCTTTCCCCTTACGGCATACAAAACAACCACGTGATCCTACTAACCCCTTGCCCCAACAAAAGTTCCAACATCAAACATTATCAAGTAAATGGAAAAAAAAAACAGAAACAAAAACAAAAACAAAAATTGGGCAAAAAACAAAACAAAACAAAATAGAAGTAAACTATATGCCTACTAACCCCTAACCCCCACCTCCTTATCTATACACACACTAAACTACACTCCTATACCCAAAGAAATGCTACTTCCAACAAACAAACTAATAAATCCTTATCCCCTATATCTAACAAAAAACTAAATTCCAACTAAACTAATTAACCTACCCCCTTAACTACAAACTACCCCTTAACAAACACAACATAAAACCCACAACCAATAAAACAACCTAATACTCACTACCTCAACTAAGAAACACACCCCTATCAACCTTTTTGCAATAATCTATTATTAAACCCATCACCCATAAAACAAACTATGACTAAGAACCCATGTCCACAATCCACAAGATTTTTTACGACTATAGTTTAGAAATTTTTCAACAATTTTTAAAGGGTTAAAGCAGTGTTGGGGGATTTTTTGAGTCTGATTTATTTCAATTAAAAACCCGATTTTTCCCTTTTAAAAAAGAGCATTTTGAATAAGGAGATACATTGCATCTTTTTCATGCTTCTTTACACAAGCTAATTCGAGGTTTCTTGTAAAAAAAAAAATTTTGAGGAGTTGTTAACTTATCTTGATAATGCTTACGGAAGTTAATTACATCATCATTTAGCCAACCAATGTTTGGTGTATTCCCTAAAAATCACATAGTTTGAGGGTCTCCAACTTGAGAAACGAGCACCTTCCTATCATTCCAAAAGATGGTCCCTCTCAAGACCTTGCTTAGCAAGATGAGCATTGTGGCTCCAGGTGATGATCCTTTTTTTTTTTTACTATAACTAGTTTGGCTATATATTTATAATATATATCTACTATTTGGCTTAGAGAATTTTTTTCCTTTACCAAAAATTAAATAGAATAGTTTTACAAAATGTTTGTGTAATATATGATTGAAAATCTACTTTAGCATTATGCAATTGGGCCCTATATATTTCATCCATAATGCTCTAGACAACTTAGCATGACCCTTCTCTTGCTTTTCTACTTACTGTTATGTATGAAATATATATCAATTATTGTTGCACTGTCAGGCCCCTAGAGCATTATGGATAAAATAGATATTATTTACTATTACCAAAGTGTGATTGGTAGTTTGCCTCTCAACCAAAATTAAACATAACCACCCAATGCTGATCTAAGAATCAATTTGAGTCATCTCTTCTTGTCTCCAAATGAATCCCTTGTTTGGCTGTCTTTATCTAATATCATCATGGGCCCTTTCTAAGATATGCTAGTTTATCAACTGTTGGAGATTGACAGTCACTAACCATGACCCTATACTAATACCCTTGAGCCTCCTTTCAAGAATTAAATGATATTATCCTATACTCATAAATTTTATTTCAAAAATTATTAATGATTAAAAAAGCATAGCAAGACTTTGTCACGTGCTTCCTACAATAGCATCAGAATTACAATTCTCTTTTTCCCATTTAAATTGTAGGGGAATTACAGTTTTTTTTTTAGAAATCACAAGTATAGCCTTGAAAATATGATTCTAAGAGTTCAGAATCACAAATTCAAAAGATATTTAAAAGAACATGTAGAATATTAAAAACAAACAGCAAAAAAATATAGAATAGAGAACAACATACACTCAAAATTACTGCACACAATTACAAAGTTATACAAAAGAAAATACGGCACAAGTTCAAAACATTTCATGGCTCAACAAAGTCAACAAGTAATGGTGTCCGCATCTGGCCTTCAACATTGAGCAGCCAATTCCATAAACATGCGTCAACAAAAAATGGTGTTTGTATCTAACCTTTAGTATTGGGCAAACCATTTCAGAACAATTAATAACCATTCTCGCTGAGCTCTAACAATAGTCTCTTTGTGTTGCTTTCATTCTCTTTCATTTACTAACTACTCATGTGCTCCTTTTTAGTTTTACCTCTATTCACAGACAGTATAGACAATCTGAACTAAAAATATGGTTTTGGATGGACATGAGCTCTAGAAGGGAATATGTAAAAGAAAGAAATTCTAAAAGGCATGTGATGAGAGCATGCATGTTTGCTTGTTCTAAAGCTCCAAAAGAAATAATGCAAAAATGATAACTTCGCATAGAGAAAAGTAGGTTGAGCGTAGGGTGAAAAAGGCAAAGCTGAAGTGTTCTCAGTCAAAACATTTTCTCACTTTTTTATTTTTAATCACACTGGAAGAATGATTGCCTATTATCACATGCCTGACATTTAGCACTACTCTTAAATAGGCAAGGAAACTAATTAAGATTGATTGATGCACAAGGGAAGGCAACCATAGAAAACGGTGAGCCTTGGTATTAAGAGCCTGTGGCACCAAGTTTGACCTGTGTACAGACTTTAGCACTTCGATAAGTCTCTCAGTTTTGCATGTTTTCTCATTGGCTTCAAAATGAAAATTATGTGCTTGTGGACAAGCTTCATCTCTTAAAGGTCAGCATTGAGGTGGAGGAGCTGGCCATGGAAAAGCATTTTTTAGGATGTTACAAGTGTTGTGCAGAGAAACCTAATTAAGAAGGTGACTTCCAAAAATTGCAAAATGGATGTGCATATGGTGTGGAATGTTCCCCCATCTGCCAAATTCCATTTAAGGAAATTGTCCAGCAAGATGGAACTCCTACTATGATATCTGCATCTAGTTTCTGACCGTGTCTCAAAATGGAGGCTCACAAGTCAGTCAGGATGTAGACATACACAATTACCACTTCATGAGCAAGATATGTATTGTTCAGGTACTTCCAAGTTTTGATCTCAGTTGGTTGCAGATCCATTGTGGCCACGCAATGATAGAATTTAGTATGGCAAGCTTGTCTCTGTGATGAAGGGCATCTGGACCATTCAGTTCTGGTTGTATTTTGTGTATGCAATTGTGTTCAGGCCCAGGGGTATTTCTGTAACTCCTTCAATGAGTCATGAGACTCCTTGAACCCACAGTTTCAATGTGCCTACTCTTAAGGAACTTTGTGCTCACAATGTCTGTAGCAGTCTGAATGGCTGGACAGTGTTTCCTTTCGCTGACTGATGTAGTTGTTGCCAGGTACCTAAACTACTGGGTTTCGTCATTAAGGGGGTTTCCTCACTGTCTCTTGGGGTGGGGATATTGGGGTTCAGTCCCGGTGCTTTTCAGACTCTGCCCAGTGGACTGCAGAACACAAACTATTGGGAACACCTCTATTTGTAATTGTTATTGTCAAATACATTCTTGGTGAATAATTTGGTAGCATCTTAATTTTGATTTTAACGTTGGAATTATTAACGAGTGCCGTTCTACTAATGAAAACAAGCTTTCAACATTATTTATATTACAACTGCTTTTCAGAATCACTGTTTACCTTGAAACTAATAAAAGGGATTTCTTTCTGTATTCTATACGACCGCACTTTATCATGATCCACAAGATCAAAATAAATATGCTTGCCAATCTGGTTGGCAAGATCATCATCTCGAGCAACCTGAAATAAAGCAAACAAGAATATTATAAAACATAAATTCTGCATCCAAATCATAAAGCTACACATGAATCAAATGTGTTATCCACAATCTACCTTTATGATAGTATAAAGGTGAGCTTCTGCTTTTTCTTTTCTTTTCAACTCTTTTTCTTGTTGCTCTTTCTTCAGCCTTATCTATAAGCCCACAATTTTCATCATGTTTGTTGTCAGGAGCTATCATAAAAAACATAACGACAACTTTTAAAAACAGATTCTTTGGAAAGGACTCAAATAATTCTGACCCGTAAATGTTCAGCTATATCATTCTCATCAACATTGCATATTATCTTGTCTTTATCGCATTCTCTAATGTAGACCAGCATGTAAGCATTTGAATATTTGGTGAATTTGAAAGCAGGATTAGTGTGTGGAACCTGCAGTTGCAAAGTCAATACTGAGTGTACTAAATTTACAATTTTTTAAAAAGACAACACACTCTAATAGGCTTGCCTCATCTTCACCACCATACTGCTCCTCAAGAGCCTTCTTGATTTCTTCTTTAGTAACTCGCTCATCATCAAACTTGTACCTATGAAATGTGTTTTTATAATATTACCAAGACTGAAATGTATAAGGAAGTCTTCGATCAGCAAAGATACCCTCAAACAGATAAAATTACACATCGCTTCCATACCACTGATCAGTCAAAGTTGGTCTTATGAAAGCATAATAATGGCCCCCATGAACACCTCCACTGTGAACCAAGACACTGTTTTTGAAAATGAAGCTATTAAACCTCAAATTATATAACTTGAAAAAATAAAAAGTTCTTATTGCAACAATAAAATCCAAAAAAGCAAATTTCAATTGAACTGTTCTCACAACTTTTTACATATTTACAACATGATTGCAATGCAACTTAAAGTGAAATATTCGTTAGCAGTAATGTAAATTAATATTTTAACCAAAATTTACATTAATAGTTCATTACATCTATCTTCTGTCTTTAAAATTTTTCATTTTCTACTTTATGATTGTTGTATTTCATTATAAGACATACATTTAAAATCTATTTTAAGTTTGTGATATAAAGCTTTTCAAGTTGTCTGGGTACTGGTAAACAGCTAAGGGAATAAACTGCTACCTATGAAGAGTATACAGATTGCGAACCCTTTTATCTGCCTCAGGAGAAAGATATTTTCCATCTTCCCTATCCAGATCAAGTTGAAGGGGAAATTCATAATGATCATTGATCTGAAAAATATAATTAAAGTCACAAGTTATGCATAAAATTTTATCTAAATGAATAAGAACATAGACAAAAAATTTCAAACAAAAAAATAAGCAAAATTTCATTAAGGGTAGAAAACATCATATAAAATTTAAAATTTTGATCAAAACAGAGCAAGGAGAATATCCAAACAATAATACTAGATCTGAATGCATGCAGTTTTACTAAGGAAAAAACAAATATCAAACCTTGACCATAGTGTCACGCAAGAAATCATATTCAAAACGCTTAAGTTGAAGCTGCAAAACTGGTGGGAAATCAAGAAAAAGTACACCTTTCTTGGCATCCTATTTTAAAAGGAAAAGAAAAAAATGATATAAATATTTATGTCTCCTTATTTGGTTAAAAAATTGATACTTTAATCAAAATTAAAAGTCTAACCTGCAAACCAAACTGCTCTGCATGATATTTGTTATCACCTTCAAGACGTTCAACTTCAATGTACTTGTCAAAAGATGCATAGACATCCCGACAGCCTTTAACATCAAGCTGTAAATCTGTACAATAAGACCATATTCAGCTGCAAGAAAACTTTGCTATCATGAAATTAGGTTGCCTTCATACATGCAACAATGAAGTCTCACCATAAAATGACTCTTTTCTGGTAGATTTATAATCAACATTTATGCACTCAATATAATTTTTCTGGTGCCCTTCAAAAAGTTTTTGGATTGTACCTTCCACAGCAGTTCCCTATAAAATAATAGGCCAATCATCTTAGACCTTTAAAAGTTCTTCTAGTAGGTGAAAAAATAAAAGGCCAGGTTGATAGAAACAAGTTAAAACCTTCATCTTATCTTCTAATTTTTCACAAAGGACACGGTTCAACTCCTGTACATCATGCTGCATAAAAGATTCATAGGTATCCCATCCAAAAGATTTTGTTAAATCTTTGGTAGAAACACTGGTTTCGTTATACTGAAGTTTGTAGAATAAACTTTGTAAAGCTAAAGGTATGCTGCTTGATGGCATATCATTTTCAGTTGTAGGCATGTGATATACTGCCTGAAAAATAACAAAATGATCCACCACCCAATGTTATAAGCATAGCTTTTCTTGTAGTTATGATCAATAGCAAAAAAACAATGAACATACATGTGTCCAGTGTAAATTAGATGTGAACATCGCCAGACTTTATATAATAATTATTATTCAAAAACCTAAACCTGTAATAGTTTTCCTGACCTTCCTAAAGTAGGGTAAATGATATAAAGTTTGAAGAAGAGAATTCATGTAACATGTTGCTCCCTGATTTTTTAAACCAACAAAGCCGGTCTCCTTTTTAGAGTCATATGCAAAGTAATCAAATCCTCTCTGTACAGTAACCTCTGCTTCAACTATTAAACAATCATTTACAACATAACCCTTCACTGAGTCATATAGATCAACTAGAGGCATAAATGATGTGAAACCCCAGTCACTTTCTCGTGCGTTAAATGGATGCTGTGTTTCTGTAACAAATAAAAATGGAATGGAATTAAGGCGATAATATCTATACCAGAGTAAGTTAGTGTAAATATGATACATCCATTAATTAAAGAACTAAAAGTATAGGTTATAAACAAGAAAAGAAAAACACTATTTTTCTATATTATACCTTTTCTTACAGTGTACTTAGGATAACTTTGGTTCACAACAGCCAAGCTAAAATGAGCATATCTACTCCACCCAAAATGTAGGGTATTAGAATCTGCCACATCCAAGTACATAGACAAATAGTCTACATTGTTGCCTTTTGGAAATATCAGTATTCTCCTACAGGCAACAAGATCGTTAGGAGAATTAGATTCTCAACTTTGTTTAATCTTTTTTCCAAAATAACATTAACAAAATATTTACCATTTATATCCTCCTACGACAAATATCTCTGAGTAATGCTTTTTGTGAGGAATCCTGGAAAAATGCTCAATTGTCCATGTAAATTTTGATGTTGGAGGATCCTCGACAATTGGCTGGCTTTCAGCTGCATTCGGTGTATCAGCCTCGCCACCTGTAGATGCTATATCCATAGCAAAATGGACCGATTAGTTCCAAATGTCATGGGTGAGTAAATTATATACAGTGTCACTTTGGTGATGATATTCATAATTTGTTTTGTTTAAGTGAAGCCTATGTAAAAATCGACAGTGAACATGAATAAACAATTTTAATGAGACCTACAATCTAAAAACATCGATTCTTTGAAACAAGATGCTCAATGTTCTTAATAAGATCAGACAAATGTGAATAGTTCGTGATCTAAACTTCTTAGAAACTATAAAAAATATATCATTGAACACGCATACGTTTTCCTGGTTTACAATAGAAAACAGTGAGTCTCTAGTGACAATTACCCGAAACCCTTCGACCTGCACCGGTTTGAATGATTTGACAATGAGAGTATAAAACCCTTGAAGAACGACAAAATCAAACTAGAAATGTCCCTCTTAGCTACTTTAAATTTAAGTTTCCGGTGTCGATGCAGAGCACAAAACAAACATATTTCCTGAGTTTCAAATAGATGGAACGCTGCGTACAGCGCTTGGTTCATTTTCAGAAGACAAGATGCATACCTTCCATTGGTTCAATTGCATTCTCGGTGTTGGCGGTGTTGAAATCTGGACTGGGAACCAGCATTTCGTCTTTGTTCTGTTGCATTGCCAAGCAATTGATGTGAGCTTCGTGTATGGAATTTGCAACTCAGAAGGTCTTCAGATGACTTAGCGCAGGTTAAAAAATGCTGCTGCTGATCCAGGTAATTGCTACAATCTGCGCGCGTAGCTGACAACATCAACTATCACAACTGAGAAGAAGAAAAAGCCCTTTGGCCACGGATGAACGGATGGATGAAACAATGGATCGTTCGAGCAGGACAGTCAGCCAAAACTCAGAAGCCAAAACTCTTTGCACTTCTCTGACTATTCCGCAGCTGCTGTAGCGACCTTGAGAGGACCAAACCAAAAGTTGTTTGCAACCATATAAGACCCACCTGGCCCTATGAACTTTGCTCCAGTTCACCTATAAACTTTGCCGTTACATTCTCTCCCCCCCCCCCCCCCCCCCCCCCCCCCCCCCCCCCCCCCCCCCCCCCCCCCCCCCCCCCCCCCCNAATAATTATGAATCAGAAATAATTTAAAACCTAGTGTTTTTTTTTAAAACCTACCAATATTAGGGTGTCTTTTTTAAACCGAAATCATTATGAAACAGAACTAATTAAAACCTACCAAAATTGGGGTGTCTTTTTTAAAAAACCTACCAATATTAGGGTGTCTTTTTTAAATCGAAATCATTATGAAACAGAACTAATTAAAACCTACCAAAATTAGGGTGTGTTTTTTAAACCAAAATAATTATGAAACTAAACTAATTAAAACCCACCAAGTGTTGAAACTAAGGGCATTTTGAAACCAAAATAATTAAATCTTAGGACATTTTGAAACTGAAATAAATTAGGGCATGTTGAAACCAAAATAATTAAAACATAAATGTTTCAAAGATATATGGTTAAATTTTAACTTTGTAACAAGGCATTGTTTAATAAGATTGAACTTATGACTTAAAGCTTTCAAATCATACCTTAAGATATATAGTTAAATTAGAATTTTATAACTCATCATTACTTACTAGAATTTAATCTAACTTAAAACTTTCAAATCAAAAATCTTACCACTAAATTAATATCTTATAGTTATACTATTGATGAGTGGCGAGGTACCCCTACACTCAACCATACAAATACGAGTGTTACACACGCGATCCAGTCGAACTCCAAGGACTAGGTGCTTACGAGCCTTATGAAACACTTAAGGTTAATCAATCGTTCTCTTCCCAAACTTACTTGTATTGTCATGGTTGTATGGTTAAGTAAGTCTGAGGTATATGATTTTTATGTCTTTTATCTTTTTATCGCCTATGCTAAAAGAGGAAAGGGTGAAAAGACTAAGTAACTAACTTTCATTAACTAAGCTTTAATCATCCTAGCATCAATATTTGTTCCCACTTGCCATACACACCTTGAACCAGTGCAACGCTACTGGGATTACCAAACGCTATTCGTTACGGGGTTACCAAGCGTGGCACACGTGCTCGAAGCAGTCGTACTGAATGCACTTAATTAGGAGTAGAGGGTTGAGAGAGATTAATTATTAAAGAAAGCATTTAAGCATTTAACATTAATTAATTCATATTTAGCTTAGTCCATGCACTCCAAGGTTTATCAGAAAGTTCGTCTTTATTTCCGTACACAAATGTGTGCTTAGGTACAATTTGCTCGAATAAAGATCCGTTCACTTTGAGACTCCTACTACAGGCACATGGAAATTATTCTATCTCTAGAATGGTAAAACTATCTGAGTTTAGCTAAGGGTCTAGATTTAGATGGAGAAACAAGAGAAAGCCACCTCTTATTTATAGACAAGGTGATGGGCTGCGATATCGCGGCCCATGCAATATTGCATCTCATCAACTACCAACCTTGAGTTTCAATATCTTTTATATACCTTTGAAGAAGGTTCCAATCAAATCTAAGGAATTCTTTAATAACTAAGAGAAAACAAATATTTATTTGCCAGGTCTCACAAAAACTTCTTGTTGATTCAAATGGTTTCCAAATGGTTCTTTGTAATTGATGAGCGGCTAGGTACCCCTACACTCAACCATACGAATATGAGTGTTCACGCACGATCCGGTCCAACTCCGTGGACAGGTTAGTTGTCGTATCTAGATAGTTACACGTTGATCACAGCTTGTTATCTTCCCACCTAGACTAGTATTTGCTTTGTCACATATGGTTTAGTCCAGAGTGAGGCGTATGATGTGATCCTAAAATAGTGCTACTCCTAGAGACAATGGAGAATAATCTTAATTAAACTAATGAGTAATAGGAAATGAAGTCTAAGCTAACCTAAGTGCGATGAGCATCCATTCCTTAATCATCCATACACATCTTGGACCTCGTGCATGACTACTATTGGGATTACCAAGTGCAGATCCTAGGTACACTACTAGGTTGCCAAGTAGTTACACTTAAATGCTTGTGATTAAGTCGTACTCATTTTGCATTTAACAACAAGAATAGTAAATGATGATAAAGAAATATTAACTAAGAAAACAATAAATATTAACTAAGAAAGCAATAAATAACAATAACAATTAAACTAGACAATTAAAACTAAGTGAATGCTGCAATGATGAAGTAATCTCGATCTTTATTTCCTGTCATGTACACGTCCAAGTACGTCACACTCAAATAAAGGTGTCATACAATTACAAGCATCACACTGCAGGCATGCACTTGGGAAAATAATGTAACTCCTACAAAAAAAAATGCAAGAGCTTCGCTACGACTACTAGAAAGGTGTCTGAATGAGGCGGAAGGCCCTCTTATTTATAGGCCGGGATAGGCGGCTGCGTAAACGGGGCCTCGTCGATGCAGGAAGGCTACGTCGATGGGGCCGTGTCAACGCGGCTGAGTATACAGGGCCCGTATACGTGGCCTAGTCAACGCATTGACTATGTAGTGCTTCATCATACCCCCACGACTGAGTAAAAACTCGTCCTCGAGTTAAAGAAAGTGAGGAACAAGCTCAATTGAATACACAGTGGATAGGTATGGGATTATTGATTGACTAGAAATTTATTCATGCCGTAGTGGATATGACAAAATTGGGACACAGACACAAAATGACAAGATTTGTGGAACTCATGGGGTTCCCGGTAGTGGTGGCTCCTCCATGAGTGTCTTTCCTTTGTCCTATGCATCAGGCTTCTGAGATTGATACCATTGAAGAAGCACCTGACGTTTCTCCTCTTCTATTTGAGGATTATGAGTCGTCCATGTTGATGTTCCAATGTTTAATGGAGTCGACACTTTTCATGGACACAGTAGCTGCAGGAACACTTGATTGGCCTTGACATGCCATGCCACACATAGCCGTCGNATACCCAGAATGAAGAAGGATGGACCAAGAGGGAATGATTAGGATGTGACATCAAGGGGACTTGCGGATTCTCTTTGGTGATGTTTGTGGGAGTCATCATGCAACCTGCTTATATTAAGATCCTTGTAGATTTAACGAAAAATGGGAGTAAGAGTAATCAAAAAGGGCACTCAAAAATCCAATGCTGTTCCAGGGGGTCCCACTGGAAAGACATGCACCCATGCCTGATGGTTGGCGGCTTCTCTGGATTCAGTCTTCAAAAAGAAAAAAAAAGAAAAAAAAAAGAA